>JABFFF010000599.1:0-17385 GCA_013623665.1 Fusarium sublunatum | reverse complement strand
ATATATATATTAATAATATACTATTAAGAACTTATTTCTTAATTTTATATAATACCTTTAAGATAGATATAAGTATTTTAGTTTAAAAACGCTTTATAGGCTATAATGCCCTTAAGTTAAGAAAGGCTAATATTTAATCTGCTGCTTAAACTAAAACTATTAGAGCCAGAGTTAAGATATGCCATATACGCGCGGTCAGAGCACGTGAACGAGATGTTGTGTTTTTTCTTGCAATTTAAAAAGGCCTATAGATCTTCATCTTTAATACCACTAGACAATTCTCTTTGTTGGATACAGCGGTTCGCTGGCAGACGCTAATTCTACGCTCACGCTTATCGTAGACTACTTAAGTTGAACTTAAGTAGTCTCTCCCAAATTAATATCATGCACATTCCACTTTCCTGGTAACTAAGCATCAAGAGCAGCACCCCTAGTTACATGCGGAAATATAGAATGAGCGTGAAACAAAAAGGTTCATGATATTCCTCTTGAGACCCATGATTCACAGACATATTTCCGGGCGACTGGGTTTTTGATCCCATGTTCCACCTGTATCCGGGGATGTATAAAAGAAATAGCGAAGTTCAAAGTCACGACTTTTACCCAGATTGGAGAGATAGAGTTAACTATAATTGTAAATATGACTAACAAAAGTCTCTGTTCAACGCGTTTCAGCTATGGCACGTTCAAAAGCCTTAGTCTGGAACATTTTCGTGCGTCCATAGGTGAATCATAAAAAAAAAAAAAGAAAAAAGGCTCAAGTGGTGGTTAATCCTACACAATCATAGGCTGTCTTCCGTGCGCCTGAACCTCTTCCATTCGGGTATCCAAGGATTGTCGATCGGTGTTTGTGGTGATGTATAGTAAGTGATAGAAGTCCAAACACTTTCACCTTCTCGGTCCAGCCTTTCAGTAGCATATGTAGAAGGAAAACCAATTCTGGAATTCCCGCCACCAGCAAAGAAGATCATTTTCTCGCGATTGTGCCTCTCATACAAGGTGTCAAAGTGGAGTCCCGTCATATTTCCCGCCTTGCTGGTACAGTAATCGAAAATTGACCGAAATGTTCCCGTACATAGAATCACTTTCTCCAAGCACAGCTCACGGACACGAGTTCGTTTAACAAAATCAAGCAAGTCAGCCTCTCTGGCTGAAATGCCGGAAAACTTGCAACGCTTCAGAATAGGCAACCTATCCATTTCTACTACGCGCTGCAAAATCTTCTCATAGTAGAAATGGCCAACCAAGTCCGAATAACCCACCGGGATCCGGAAATAATCTATTTCCAGGCTCTCAAGTTGCTTGCATAGTCGGAGTAGCCTTGCAAGACCCACAAACCCGTTTTCATCTGTGGCCTCTGTTTGTACATCGCCCGCATCCTGCTTGGAGCCAGGCCACGCGCCATGCTTGTACTCGTGCGATGCTCCTCGAAATGTGTAAACCCGCGTGGAAAGACTAATTGATAACGACCTTAGGGTTGCAAACGCATTGGCAGCCCCAGGCTCATTCCAGTCAATTGCATTGATTTGATCGCACGCCAAACTGCAACGCTGCATGTCCGCTTCGTTGAAGACGTTGAAACCGTCGATTCGCAAATTGCTTGTAGCCAATGCATGTAAAGCCGTGCCAAATGTAGATATTGCGCATAACCACACACCCTTCTGAATGGGGTGTAAGGGTCCTGCATCAGCGGGTAAAATCGTTTCTTGACCGTCACGGACAATGGCTATTCTCAGTGTAAGCGACCGGAGACTTCCGTTCTTGTTGTGTTTTGCAAGCTCCTTGAATGCTTCACTGAGCCATTTGATTTCCTGCTCCCTCCTCATTTGTCCTTCCTGCCAATCGTTCTGCGTCCAAGGTTTCCGGTTGTCGCATTCCTTCACAATGCCTACGAGGTGGAGTTCCTGGACTAGAGATTGGAGACCCCTAGCTTGAATACCCCGAGCGAATGTCCGTAGAGCCTCGGTTGTGGTGCTAACATGCTTGGAATGAAAGAACGTCCTAAAACGATACTGAGAGGATTTAAAGGCAAGCGATTTGCAGCTAAGGCGGAGATTGCAAATATCATCCAGGTCTAGTAGTTGAACGAAGCATTCGACAACGGGTTCTGGGCAACTTTCCAAACCTACAGGCATGTTATCTTTGAATGTCAAACAAGTAAAAGTTAGAGCGTGGTGATCTGGCCCTCTTTGGTTTTCGAGATGAGAATATGGGCTCAGGTAACGAGAGACAATGTGCCCAGGCTTCGGTGTACCAAAACGGCGAAATGGCACAGTCTCAACGTTGATTGCAGAAGGTTCAAGGATAGATAGGTACGTCAAGATGATGGTGGGCTAGACAGCCACCATCTTACATAGCTGTCAGTGTTACTTTACTGAGTGGTCTGACTGGCCGGCAAGAAGCAATCACGGTGCCCTTTAGGTAACTCAGTGATAACTTATGACCACGGCTCACTGGGTGGCAGGTTGCGGGGTAAGAACTCGGTCAGAAGGAGAGGCTGTCTGTAGGTGTTAACTCTAAAAATCTTGGATCAGATCATTGATAGTTGAGCTTTTTAATGACCACGTCATTGTTACAGCATCACAGATGCTATCGAGAAGTCAGATCACCTCCGTAGTCCTATAGTTCCTACCCGAGGACACCCAGCGCCGTTATCTACAGGAAGCCATTACTTCGAAACATCGCATCAGATCATGTCGAATCATTTCGAGCTTACACTTACGATTGACAGATGATTTCAATATTGCCATAGAGCGTCCTATGCGGCCAAACATAAGGGCTTTGCACCCTCTGATGCTATATGCCCTTGACAGTTGACACTTACAACAAAAAGCTATAAAAGAGTTCCATGTTTCCCTGCAGATCATTACTTTCTCAACAACCGCGCAAAACTGTAGGCGGACTACTCATCAACAAAAACATCTTTCCACATTTCACTGTCAACAGAGTACGCGCGATGGCTCTTTTCCCTCGCAGTCTATATAGTTCTGACTCATCCTTCTCCCCCCTTTTTCGACTTCTTGACGATTACGACGCGTGGTCCCGACGAGACCAGAATACTCACAAGACTGGCATGATCCACTGGCAGCCTAAGTTTGATATCTGCGAGACCCCTCGCGCTTACGAACTCCATGGCGAGCTTCCTGGTATGAACAAGAAGGAGGTGCACATCGAGTTTACTGAACCGCAGACATTGGTCATCCGTGGAAAGTCCGAGCGAACCTATACCTCGGGCAACCCTCCTGCAGGTTTTGTCGAAGGTTCAACTATGCATGGTGCTATCAAAGACGAGGGTGAAGAGCACAGCAAATCGCAGCCTCAACAGGCCGAGAAGGGCGATAAATATGATGACAAGACGAAGTATTGGCTTGCTGAGCGCAGTGTCGGCGAATTCTCTCGCACCTTCAGCTTTCCGTCTCATGTGGACCAGGATAGTGTCAGCGCCAGCTTTCAAGATGGGATTCTGAGCATTGTTGTTCCGAAGGTTAAGAAGCATGAATCTCGCCGCGTTCATATTGATTGAACGGGTAGGCGATACCAACGAGATACGGGGTTGTGGTCGAGCTCTCGCTCATTGCATCATGTCCTTCTATTGTCAACTTCCTTATGTTTCCTTTGGAGATCTGCAGCGTGACTCGGTCCCTCCTAGTCTAATCTGCTCAAAATACACGCTCTATGCAAGTTTTGTATTGAAATCGATAGAGTAGTACTGTTCAAAGTCTCTCTTGATACTCAAAAGAGTATCTCATGTGACATTTCGACTAATACCGTGCTTTCCACTGTCCGGGTAGTGCTGTGATGATTCTTCCAAATCACCTTGTTGTAATTTTAAAGTGATAAAGGAGTCCTGGAATGTTCGGGGAGTTGGAAACGGCTGGTTTTTCTGTATGCGTAGTAAAGAAATAAGGCCAATATACAGGTAACCTTGATTTGGGACATGTCATCAATGAGGATAATACCGTCCCTTCAATTGTTAAGGAGCTCCGGCGAGTACTCCGCCCCCACACCATCCCTGTCAACGAGGAGGTACATGAGGGGGACCACACGATGCGTCATTAAGCAACACCACCTAAATTCTCATACAAACCATTCTCAATCAGATGATGACTTCCCAATCGGTACCTTCATCACTGCCTATAGAGGCGGTTAACGCGTATAATGATAATAGTTGTATTGATGAAGATATCAGCTACCAAGAGTATGAGGGTGATAGCACCCGGAGACCGGCTTTTCCAGCTATTGACCACAGAGGCTTCAATGTTCAACCTCTCGAGGTGCCGCGACGAGAGCTTCTTGTCAACGAGCTGCCCCAGAACCCGCTATCACTTTTCCAACACTTTATACCCATTGCCCTAGTTAGTGACTGGGTTAAGTACACCAATAATTAAGCCAGCAGTCTTATCTAAAGGGCAACTCATGCTCCTCGTAATCTTTTCCCACAGGAGCGCTGTACTTACTTCCCAGCCACACAATAATCTCGCTGTGAATGGGGACGCTGGTGCCACTCCACAATGAGGAAATCATAGAGTTGCTCTGAGGAATTGAGGAGAGGGCACTTCCTATCTACAACTAGGAAAGCTCAAATAGGAATATACCTAGTACGATATATGAATGCGTAGCCGAGTTACAGACTGCTGCCAATTACGCATAAATGATGTATACCAGGTAATGCGGTCTGACACTTAGAAAGGGCACAAGCTGGGCCATGACATGAGGAGACATGTAAGCTTGCCTTGAGGTTTGAGTGTAGTATACCACGTAAGAAAGAAGAGTAATCTTGAACTTGCGTACTATGAACCATTATAATGTGTGGCCAGTGTACGTTGTCTATCTCAACCCGTAGCGGGTAAAATAACCAGAAATCATTCTGGCTATTTACGTGACACTTTGTTTCATGGGATATCAGGACCCGCTTGGTTGCGTTCACGATTTGACGCCTCAGCCAGAGCCAGAGGAACAGCCACACAAATCAACCAGACATTCGCTCATCCATCATCGTCCTCGGGCTTCTGTTGTCGACCGTGGTAGCAATGAAGTCGTGGCGCGTAGGGTTCTCGATGCGAAGATTTCATTATGTCGTGGATCGAAGAAGTGAGATGTGGCAGAGGTACTGGACTTGGTCTGTGTCACCGCGCCGCGATGATGGCAGACCTAGACTGGGTAGAATTGTGACGTGTGGTTGTTAAGTGACAAAGTAAGATGAGCTACCTCATTGCATTTATTTAATTAACTGTATACGAATCAAGGTAGTAGTAGTCTCTTATGCCGTAGATGGCCTTTCGATATCTATAATGCTGTACCCGCCTTTACTTCTACTGTTGCGATACTTGCATTAAGCATGATAACCGAGGGTAGACCTTGGACTTATTTCTGTGACATATTAAACTGTCAACTATGGCACGGATTGAAAGACAAGATTTTGGATTGACTGTAGAGCTTGATAGAGTAATGTCTGCTTATTAGCCAGGTAGAATTGGAAAAGGCTGGACGCAGTAACGATGTCTCGAGTGGCTTGAAAGCACAACAACACTATTGACTCCATCAGCAAGGTATCATCGATATGCATTTCGCCTCGCTCATGTCACCTTTCATATTCCTATTCGTACAATAGTCTTCTCAACGGCCACATCCCGTGGCCTGGCCTGAGCGAGCGCAGAGGCGAGGAGAAGGGAGTGATGTAAGGACGGTATCTTTGTTGATGTGTTTTGCCTTGAGGGTTAATTCATACCTAGATAGGTGTGTGTTGGCTGACATAGCGTAGTGTGAAAGGTGGTTGTGGTTGTGGAGATTAGATGTACTTGTTCGTGTAATAAACGTTCTAAATCTGTGCTCTGACTAAGATGGATGGTGATAGTAATGGTAATGTAAATGGTAATATTGTCTGGTCTTTGTGGTTTCTGCTATGGTGTTGACGGTGCATTTTGCTGTTAAATGCTGGCTGTTGAATGATATGGTGGTGGGAATGGAGTCGATAAGCCTGACTCTTACTCTTGCGAGGGCGCAGTAAGGTCCTTGAGGTAGCTAGCTGGTCATATAGCCTTAAAAAAGATGACGAAGCCACCAAAATGTTGATTTTTTTGGCATCTTCTCGTGATAGAGCAGACTTATTTGGGACAACAGCCGCTGGTGTGTGTGAATGGGCTTTGTTCCCAGACCGCGTCCACCGAGTCCAAGCAGATAAAGCAGGGACAACTATTAATAGGTATCCATACCAGAAAGTCTTTGTCAAATGTACCACCATTACCTTGGTACCTACAATACCATACCATACCCTGGTAGGCACGCAAAGCACTGACTGACTGACTCGGCTGACTCGGGCACCTCAAGCCTGCATCCTCGCCCGCCAATTCCTTTCCTTTCCCCGTCTACTCTTGTCCTTTCCCGTCTTCTCTTCTCTTCTCTTCTCTTCCCACTCACCTACCTCAATACTCTCCCAGCACATACCGATGCACCAAAAACTCCAATACTCCAGACTTGGGATCAAGAACAAGCGGAATCTCTCGTCGCTCTTGAGCCAAACCCCGCAATGTCTTCTCCCTCTCTGCGGGTGCTTTATCCTGCGCTCGCTCACGCTGAGTCCGTTACTAAGGCTTCGGTAATAGGAGTCATCTGTTTAGGGACCCCAGAATAGCTCCGTGCTACTACTCCACGAGCCAGCCCCAGGTTCACCAAAGTGGGTGGTGTCTCGTCCTCGTGTGGCGGTGTATAAGGCCATTCGCGAGGTCGACCATGGTGATGGGCCCCACGAGCTGCACTTTGATCATAGCAGCCATTACTAGAAGATGCAAATTGCTTCTCAAAGGGGGGTGACCAGGTCAACTCTTGTCCCGACTGCCTAGCACGAGCGCCACCCACCCAGTGGCTGTCTGGATGGCCATTGTTATAGTGGAATCCATCAAGTTGAGTCTGATCGGGATCAAAAGGGCTATCATGATGCGGCGCACGAGGCCATCTAAACAGACGGCTGGGATCAGGCCACTGCGACGAGCGTTCAGCAGAGGTTTCTGCGACCCATTTCGAAACAGAGGAGCGGTAGGGAGTTTCGAATCCAACCTAATTGAACCTATGAGATGCTCGCTCCGGTCTGGCTGATACTGATACTGCCGTGGATGGACGAGGAGTATTGCATCTGTCCTCAGCAGTCGAGTCAAACTCTGACTCCGAGTCGCTCGAAACAGGATATGTATTGGTCGGCTCCCGAGTGGCATCCTCTGCACCCGCCTCTTTGGGACCTGTGTCAGATATTGTTGACATAAGCTTGGAGGGTCGTTGTTCGTGATCCGACATGGACTCGGCATTCGACATGTCATCAGCGCCGTGTTGCTCAACACCAGCGACGGCCAACTGTTGGTGGCATCGAGGTTCCTCACGTCTCGTCGAGGCTTGTCTCTCTTGCGTCTCAGATAGCTGCTGTTGCTCGACGTTGGACCACGTTTCTGCAGCTTGGCGCTTCTCCTGTTCTGCCTGCAGTTGCCTGTTGAACTCGGCTAGCTGCTCCGGTTGGCTTTGTATTTTCTTTTCGAGATCGAGTTGCGCGGCCATGAGGTTGTTTTCGACAAGCTGCAGGTGTCCTTTGCGGCGGTCGATCTCAGCTGTCGCATCTTGGATTTCTACGCGAGTTAGTTAGTGACCTAAGTTGAAGACAAACAGGAGGGACTTGCCTGGGTTGGGCGGTTCATCGAGCGCCATCTCATCATTCACAGCGGCTTGTGGCTGAAGCTGAGGTTGGGGTTGAGGAATTGGAGTTGGAGTTGACCATGGCTGCCCCCACGAGTTCATGACGGAAAAGGACGTGTTTAAGTGTGAGAAGGAGGGAGCTTGAGTATGCTGTGAGGGAGGCTGTGGAGGCTGCTGGCCTTGTTGCTGGTGCTGATGCTGGCTTAGACGCCCAAACCCTTGATCTTGCAGGCTTCTTTGAGCAGCCTCATCAGTGTCTCGCGTATCGAAACCGCCTCGCTCATTCGACGACCGGGTATACACACCCCGTGGCCGTGTATCTTGCTCAAATCCTTTGTCAGAAGACCAAGCAACAACAGCGCAACACCAGAACACGTACCTCTTGGTGCGAAATGAACGACGACATGTTTGGCCCACGCTCCCTCATCTGGTCTGCTTCCCACTCCATACGGTCCTCGATGGGCGCGAAATTCTCCTCATCATCCGATACAGCCACAGGATTATGGGGTGTCTGTCCCCGCGCCCAACTGGACTTATCCTTGGCGTCGTCTGTTCTTGGCCGAGGAGCTGGAGGATTCTCGTTGCGGTTATCGGGGGTATCAAAAAGGTGGCCCATGTGAATCTCCTTGACAGGATCTTCCGGCCAGTTGATGACCATTCGCTTTACCTGAGAATCCCAGCTCTCAGTGACTCGCCCTACAGCTTTGAAAGACTTTATAGTGGAGGCAAGACTACTGAGCAGGTTCTTCATTATAACGGCTCGCTGTTTGGAGGAAAGGCGGTGCCTGTCGATACCAAGACTTGTGGCGAGCCTGGAAAGGGATTGACTGTCGCAGTTGAGCGTCTGCTCCGAGTGGCGATGGCGGATGAGCCATTGTTGCATACAGAGTCGGTCTTGAGTCTGCCAGTGCATCCGGCACCGAGAGTTGCTTTATAGCAGGTCGATGAAGATTCCGTTGAACTGAAGTTGGGAGCCTTCCTAAAGCAGGGAAATCAGCTCTGGCCGACCAAGGATAGATCTTTGTGTTTCATACTCCCGTGAGTTCTCCCATGGTGCCAGCTGATGCAAACCAAGAGGCATAGAGAATTTTAGACGACTATAGAAGTGGCTACAAGATGATAGGATTAGAATCGACGAAAATATAGCCGTACGTATATAAATAGGAGAGACGATAAGATACGTAAAGCTGGTAATAGCGAGCCATGAATCGCGGAAAGATAATAGATGTAAAAGAAGAGGAGGCACGTTTGATGTTAACCTTTATGGAGTAGGGCGACAATAAATATATTATGTGTCGACAGAATTGCACCAGAGGAAAGATAACGAAGCTGTTGATATAGGCATCGACGTATCGACAATCAAAACGGCATTCCTCCATAACAACGGCCTATAATAAAGTTAGATAAGTATAAGTTCAAGTGCGGACAGATAGAGAGGTAAAAGAACTAAGAGACATTATCTCTATAACGTCTCGCCGACACCGGAACATAGGACTATAAGAAGCCATAATTGCTCAGATAGTTTAGATGGAGTTGCAGAGCTCACACACGGCGGATTCGAGTTTCTAAAGTCGATTGATAAAACTCTCTAAGAAATTGTCCGGAATGGCCTCTTGCGCTATCCCAGCGCGGGCGTGAAGAGATTTGCATCGCTCAAGTTGGCCGCGGACTATGTCAAGAGGCTTTATAGGCTAAGACCAGGCTATCCGGTCTAGGAAAGCCTCCCGCCAGCTCTGTTCAGCCATATATACCTTTACAATAGGGAATGTGTATAGCTCGTTGAGCAAGGAGGATATCTCCCTGTCAAGAGGACCAAAAGCACGGTGCAGATCCTTCTCAACGCGGGATATATCCTCCGAGGTAATCACCCAGAACTCATGCATGCTGTCCCCGTTTGTATACACAAAGTTTCCCTGCCATATATCCAAGAAGTCTGTGTTGTCTAGGTGGAATTTGAGATCAGCAAAGGCGTTAAGTTGGTCTGTCCATGTATTTATGTCTTGAATCGTCTTTGCGACACCGTATGGCGAGCGGACAATGGCTGTGGATGTGACCTCGATTGCGGCCGGGATGGTGGTGACAGTAGGCTTAGACTAAGGGGTCTCAACAACAGCGGGAGCGTGGGCAAAGAAACCTAAGGTTACAAGGGATATGGCACTGCCGACGGTGTTGGAATACGCTGTCATGAGGCCGTATAGCGCTGCGGCGATGTGACCGACCGAGAGAAGCACAACGACAAGCAGAAGAGGGCCACGGCAAGGAAGAAAGGGTATGCAAGGAGCCTTGCATCCACTGTTGTCGCCAGACGCAAATCTAGGACTGGATTTATAAGTGTTGTAAGTGTAAGTATACGTATTCTTGTTCTGGGAGTTGTTCTTCGTCAGATGTGTACTAGCCGTCTCGATCTTCCGAGGGATATCGCGGGAAACTTGAGGGAGACGAAGCTCTTGGCGTAGGGCAGCAACAGCTGTTTCAGTTCCAATCTCAACAACATCATCGCCTGCCGCCTCAATGGACGTGACAGGATGAGAGATTGCAGCATCATGGTCGTCTTGGGCGGGGATAGGTCTCACGGTGGGAGTGTCTTCCTCGGAAGCGGATACTTAAGAAGCAGTCGATGCCCTGGAAGACGAAGAGGCTTTGGAGCGGCGACTGCGAGCCTGCAACGGGTTAGGAGAGTGCGTGGTGGAAGAAGAAGATGGTGCTGTGTACCTTTTGCTGTTGGGCACCGCGCATGTGGCCGCGGAGAAAGGCGCTTGGAGGGCCGTCGTCTTGACTGGACGTGGTGGTTGTAGTGCAGAGATGCGATGAGATGCGATAATGAAGAGGGACCAGCTAGAGAGGACTAGACTAGACGAGGAGGGAGAAGGAAGTGTCGGGAGATTTGGGAGTATATGTAAGTTATGGCTATTATGGCTAGCTGTTGGCATCTAACAAAGAAAAGAACCATGGGAGCTTGGGATGGAAAAGGTACCTTGTTGCACAGCCGCGTCATGTCGCGTCCGTAACGTCACATCCTTCGCCCTACAGGCTATGCTATGCTATACAGGTGACCAGACTTGAATCCTTTGAGCTTCTTCACAACAACAACTACATCAACGCTTTCGACTAGAATGAGTACTGAAGCTACCTATCTCCAACAGCTCTGTCTTAACAAGTTGACCACAAAATCAACTCGGATAGCCAACTCAAGCTGCCCCAACCAGTACCTCAACTTCCCCTATTCACCCACAACTCAACGCCGTCTCTAACCACCATCCAGCAAGCAAACAACCAGCCATGGTCCATGTTCCTCATCTCAGCGCCATCGCGGGCTCCCTCAGCGCTTGGTACGCCTCCTCCCTCTCGTCGACTGCATATCTCGACACTGTCCCCAAAGGCATCCTCCTCTCCCCTCTCGGGTTGATCTGCCACACGCACGAGACCATCGCCAACCTCGAGCTCGCAACGCCTGATATCCCCACGACGTTATTCTCGGTACTGCATCTTGACCATACCGAGCCGCCCTTCTACCCGGCTGGCGACTATGCTACGCCGTACCACACCAACTACCGCGTTGCGAGGCGTGTGGTGCTGAATGTTTGGGCAGAGAGTGTGGATCTGCATGATGGGAGCATAAAGTAGTGGAGAGATTTGTTTTCGGTGGCCGCCGTGGTCTTATTGAACGACACCCTGAGGACCGTTTATATGAAGGAGGTGTTGCCTAAGATCCTGAAGGGTGGGGAGAAGGCTTGGAGGGATAAGTGTAAGGATGGTTGAGGGTCCGTAGGATCTCGTCTTGTCTCTTTTTTGCGAATACGAGTGGCTTAGTTCATGCGGCCATACTTGGAGAAGAGACTGTTGTTTGGATGGCTTGTTCAATCCTGAGTAGACTGACCTTTTGGAAGAGCACCTTGGCCAAGCTTTCCATGTCCGTGCTTGACTGGACTGGACTGGACTGGCTGCCATGGAATTTTCTGATGGAAGAATAGAATATCCTTTTACAGCATAGAGATGGTAGCACGCAGCTGACTTGATAGTGAGTGTCTTGGCAAGATTCTGGTAATGTGCATCAAGCAAGAGTGGAAAGTGTAGCAGGTCGTAAACTGGGCTAGGCCATGTAAAAGATATGGAATAATTAATAATCTAGTCTATGCCTAGCAGAATGAGAATGTCCAACCGATGCTCCCATCATCTCTCAGCTTCACCAGCACTCGTGATTCATCACCAAGACCTGTGCAAGAATGTGTTTCTACACCATCAGTAGATCATGAGTCGAACATTATCAACTCCTGTCGCCCGCCAATCAATCACTGACCCTCGCCCTCGCAAGGCCTTCGCATGGCGTTGTGATATACCTTGTACCACTCATACCACTCTTGCGGAGGTCTTGGACTTTTCCCTCCACTACAGGACGCCTCATGCTCCCCAAGATTGCGTCTAGTGAGACTCGCACGCGGTGCGGGCAAGGTTGCGGGTGAGAGGACCCTGTTCAGCCGCTCAGTGATTTGAGAGACTGAAGGCTGGCCAGACACTAGGTCTGCGTGGCTTGGAGTAGATACTGCATATGCGGTGCTGCGTTGAGGGGCATTGGGGGGACGGAAGACGTATTCTGCCGAGTTGCCAAGTCCGATGGGTTGAAATTCTTGGCCGACTCTGCTTGGATGGACGAGGGAGGTTGGAAATGTCGGTCAACCATGGTCGCTTCGACTTGTTCAGTCTTGTCTTCAACCACCGTCACCTTCTTCAAAGGCTTGCGCGTGGCCACAGGAGAAGCTGGAGAGGTCCTTACCGAACCCACCCTCAACTTGCGAGCCTTCTCCTCCAGCTCGTCAGCCTTGTTGAGCAACTCGCTGTTCAAGTGTTTATCAACAAAATATCAAGCCCATGATATTACCAAGCCGCCCGCCAGCATCACCTTGCAAATTACATCTATGTACCAAGGAAACTTTCATGTGCTTGGTTGGCTCGAGCAGCTCCCCTACGAGCAAGAAGGATTGAAAACCTCACCGAATCCTCGAAAGAGACAATTACCACCTTCTCCATCAATGTCATCCACGAGCTCCAACAAACGTCGAAGACTTGACCTTCCCCGAGACTCACAGGATCTACAGTTGCAGGCACCTCAGACCCCTGGTTCTCAGATTGACGATCCTTTCACTACAGACCAGGACCCAACACCTCGCGCTCCAACCGATACAGCTTCAGCCTCAGCCTTAACCTCAACCTCAGTGAGTGGTAGGTCTTCACCTACAAAACGCGTCAATGAGCGTCTGAATGAGCTGGCTCTCGATCCAAAAGGAGTAGACTTTTGTGAATTCACCACAATTCCTGAAGGTCCATTGTTTTCTGCTCTACTGGATATCAGTTTACTGGCTCGGGGATCCCGAACAATATCGCCCGACAAGAGATCAGATATACAGCGGGCCAAGAAGCAGAAAGAAGGCCATTTGTACAAATTTATCGATGACGCCTGTTATTGCGTTGAGGATGCTCCCCGTACCAATTAGGGAGATGCTCCGGCTACTAGATCAGTGACCAATATCCTTCGAGCAGGGCGCAAATGCTCGACAGACGGAGACGCCGAGGCCAGTTGGAACGTCGAAGTTCATCACCCTGTCTTTAATCTAGCTTTGCGCGAACTGAGGGACTAGAACGAGGACGATCGTGTCAACTTTGGGTCTTGGTAAGAGCCTCGTCCGCTGTCATGATCAAAAGACTAAGAATTACAGTACCGCGGCCCGGATCACCAAGGAATATAGGCCAGGCATACGAGTCGACTCTTCCAAGATGGTTGACTACTCCATGTATATCGAACCAATCTCGACAAAGTCCATCGACCAGGTCCGTTCGGGCTTTCCAATGAAAAGCATCAACCATACAGACTACCTCCCATTGTCCGTCGACCACTCTGCGTCGCCATTAAGACAAAGATTCCCGGAGAAAACTGGGGTGCCGCACGAGTTCAAGTTGGCGTTTGGCTTGCGGCGCAATGGACTATGCTTGCAAAAGCAGTCGGCGACTCGGGCGGCACGCTTGGTGGACTTGATTTTCTACCAGGTATCGACATACAGGGCCATGAGAGGTATTTTGTTGCCGCTGGACGCGAGGGGACCAAATCAGTATGTTGAACAACCTTGGTACGAAAGCCCTTGCTAACAAATGACAGGTTCTATGGACCATGAAAAGATTCGGGGGCACTAATGATGTCCTTGGCATTTATACGATCGTTAGTGTTTTGCAGCACCTGGCCAATTGGGCCGAGACAGCGTATTGGCCTTGGTTCCAAACCAATGTTCTCAAAGGCTCGGACCGGGTTGGTCCGACTTGTTGATCTAGCAGTAGTTAAAAGGGCATGCCCAGCACAGAGATTCTCATACAAGATAGTAGTTTTAATGTAGATAGCGAGTCAATAAATGATATAAGCACAGTAGCGCTGACGATATCTCTGGCTTAGATTCGTTCATCTGCGCTTTCGACGGCATATCTCGCAACTATTGCCACGGGTGTAGAGTAAGTCTGAAGTAATATATCTAATAACCTCCGCTCTGTTGTCCCAGTGACTTATTCAGGGCCGAGCTGAACAGAATTCGATGCGTGGTTCGATATAACGGCTTGTGCGACAGAAAAGCATGCACCATGTGTAGAGGCAAATGTAGATACCACGCGGTGCCACAGCATTCGTAAACCTTTAATGCACTCCCCGGAAATCCATGCGACGGGCAGACTCAAGGGACTTGTCGGGAGTCTCTTGATACTATTGAGTACCAACGTGCTCTTCACGCCGTCCTGTTAGTTACAACTATGTATCTTTATAAACCTAGTATTAATTAGTACTTAATAGAATAACAGACTCCTGCCTTATATAAAGCGCGCTGACATTCCTTGCGTATGAGGCGCCTAATTAGACAGCCAGCCTCATAGCCAGTTATAAAAACACCTCTACCCCCGGTCCTGATTATTGCACTCCCCTGTCGAGTGACTTCGGAAATTCAACTCTACCCCCTGCAAAGTGGGGCGGAATAATCAACCCTACTAAAGTTGACTTTGGTATCTGGGACTAGGTCATCTTCAGTAGGTCAAAATTACTTCTCGTAAAAGACTCGCTTGTTGCGACATCTGCGGTCTTATGAAATTGATATTTCCAATCTGATTGCCCTCTTTCACCGATAATGCCAGTATCTCAGACTTGGAGGAAGTACAACGGAGCGGATTATATAATCTCTTTAAATATTGTGTCAGAGATAGCTTTGTATCTTAATGAGAATCGTGGTATGTTGAGAAGTTTAAAGAGGGTAGTGAGCTGGACCTAGTACCTAACATTCTAGCGTGTGAAGAACGAAATATCATCTCTGTATGACATTAGTATATCATTTCACAATCAGGCTGTGTCTTTAGTCGTCCCTCGACCAGCAATCATTAACCGTTGGAAAGTATATTTATGGTGGTTATCGAATCTTGTGATCTACCTGAGATCTGGGCCTGATTCTGAGATCTGTCTGCGATTTGACATTAAGAGAAGGCTGTAATTAACTAATTTGAGGTCTCGACCTGGAGTCCCAAATATCGTTCCTGCAACCAAATCGGTTGAAGGTTTTCAGCCGTATCAGACGTCCCCGCAATTCTAACAACCTGAAACGAAAAGTCCAATGTGGCGCCTTTGTCTCCCCAATAGAGCTTGCCATTCTCCTCTATCCCCCAGTTATCAATAAATATTGACAAAAGCTTCAAGTTTCCATATGTTGAAGGTTGAGGCCCTGTTGGCTGCATAAAGACGATAAATGTCACGAAAACTGATAATAGTAAAGCTATACCAGAAAGACAAAAGATTGGAAGCGGGTGAAAAGAGATTTCGCCTTCATAAAAAGGAATACAACTGAAACTAAAAATCCAATGGCCTATTGGCTTAAGAATAAGGAGTGTAACAGTTCTCCAAGATGTGAGCGCCGCTGTAACTGAATTGGCACAGATAGAAACCCCTGTATCAAGATTAGACGCCTTCCGCCATTGCATCTCGTCCCGTGAACCATTCACAGCTTGTTCAGCTGCGTGGAAGGCCATGGTGTAAGTAATTTGCACTAATTCTATGATGAGAACATTGATAGTGTTTTGAGAGTATTGTTCCATGTCGTCTGGCGCAGGGGAGAAGTGCCCCGTGTCGTCTATCGGACTAAAAGATGTGTCTCGCTGCCCAAATCTTTTGATGGTAAGAAACCAAATCACGATCCCCCAGAGTATAGTGACCGGAACCAGTGACCATAAACCGATCAGTATACCTTTTATACGTGGGATAGATTTAAAACAGCTGGGCTGGCGAGCGACTGGCATAGCAACGCAAAAGCCGTTCGGAAAACTGCCTTTCAGGTGACGATAGGCAAGAGCAGTGTTAAGAGGGCTGGAGTTCCAAGAAAGAATCCTTCTTCTTTTTGATGGAATTAGGCACCATATCGCTAGGAGGCTTTGGCAGAGCAGCGAGAAACCGAGAATGAGGAGTGGACACGGAGACAAGTAGTAGAGATTGAATATCATGCTAGATACCGAGATTTGTATGGTTGGGAGGATAGACTGAGCGACTGACGTGTATGCGAGAGCGAGACTGAGAGCCCATAGAAAGTTGGCACCTCGGCCATTTGCATGACAATATTTCGCAGTCGTGAAAAGGCGTAGATTTGAGTTGTATTTCAGTCTTCCTTCGTGATAAAGCGCCCAACGAAGCGAGGTGGCGTGTATAAATCCAAGGCTTTCCGTGCAAGCCGTTATATAAAAATTAAGAAGCAAAGAGACTAATTCTTTTGTTCTAGTTGGATAAAGGTAAATCGGTTCGGCGGGGCCATCATATTCGTTCTTCTGTCGATTGTATAGCATTCCAGCTACGATGAAAGCTCCGAGCGAGCCAAGAAATGTAGCCACAAGCCCTACAAGACAGAATGTACGAGTCGTTATAGCTACGTCGAAAGGTGGCAGCTGACGTGAGGCAATAGCAGTAGGTTCATAGCGCGGAGATGGGATATCAGTATCGATGTCGATCTGGCCGCGAACCTCGCTCATTTGTTGCATAGCTGCTGGTCGCGACGCCATATGCATGTATTCTTTCATTTATCAGGGCAATAGAAGGAATTGAAGGACTGTATTGCCACAAGCAGTGGACGGAATCTTGCAGTTTGGTTATTAATATATTTTTATTAATCCTACTAAGGTGATAATTACATTCATGTAAATCTTCGAAAATAACTAGAGTTATACCTTGGCGCTAAGAGATTCCCCGCGTTTAGACGGAGTATGCATCATCTTTTGTCATTCTATCTGAGCCGCATATGCTAGGCAACTCAGCTCCGTTAATAACGGTGCATTTGCCTTTGTAACCTCTTCTGTTTCCCCGCCGAGGGGGCGTAGTCGAGACTCCAAGCCTTTCCTAGTAAGAGACCTTTAAAGTTAATTTACTACACATTGAGATAAGTGTTAATGGCTAATAATAACACCTCTAAGGTTCAGCCCCAGTGCCTGACACACACCTAATAAGACAGAGCTATCTCTTTAGAGGTCTTAAGACTGGTAGGGACTGATACTAGTGACGCTAAGTGAATCGGATATATATAGGATGCCTATAGATTAAAGGTACTTCTATATACTGTTAAATTGGCTAGTAATAAAGGTACTAGTAATTTCCCTATATATAAATCGATATATAATACTTATAGTATTTATAACAGGTCTATATAGCTGATAGCT
>JABFFF010000598.1:0-14804 GCA_013623665.1 Fusarium sublunatum | reverse complement strand
ATAAAAGGAGTCTTAATTAAGAATAGTATATTATATGAGTTTAAAGGAGGGGAAGAATACATCAGACAGTCAATCAATCTAGCAATCACTCAAGAACCGGTTCAACAGTTAGGGATAGAGCGTTCATAGACTTTCGACCCCTAATTTTACCTTGGTATTTATAGTGACGGGGGACTAAGTATAGGTGGATAGAAACTTTTGCGCAAAGTTGATGCTGAGTTCATCTCCATGCTCAATTGGGTCACCACAGGCACAAAATTATCAGGAATTGAAAAGCCTTGGTTTTGACATAACCAAAAAAGTAATATTTTTTTAAACCCCTCTCTTGACCAACCCTTCCTGAGAAAGAGTTCCCATCATTGAGATAAAACTATTAACTATGTATTTGTGGTATCATAACTTGCACCGCGCGCAAAACACTTCACCCCCATAGCCCTGCGGTCTGTTACGCCTCGAAATCCCGTGCCTTGCGGGCGAGAACCCGCACGTTGTCGATAAATCCTTCCACGAGCTCAGAGTAGCGATGATTACCGCCGTTAGCGGCTTTGCGGCCCTGGTCGATGAGGATTTTGGGATTTAGTTCGATCTCAAGCTCATGTTCTCTTTCCATCCGGCCCTGGTTATTTAGTCAGCATGGTTTAGTCTTCAACGCGTGAAAAGCAACTTACCCCTTGGCCAGCATGAGTGACCTGCGTGAGGTCGACTTGGTAAGGCCCTTGTGTGTAGCTTAACCTATCCTTGTTCCGATCAGGGTTATCTCCACGATTCGGAAGCTGCTCTAGCTCTTCCACCGGGCCATCCCAGTTCATTTCGAGGTTGATGCTAATGCGGCAGTCCATCGGTAAGCCAGGGAAATGTATATCAATATCGGCGACGCGGGCTTTGATGATCTTGCCAAGGACCTCCTGAGTCTTTTGATCATATGTCACCCGCACGCGAACTGTTTTCCTTCCGCCAAGACGGCTTCGCATGCAGCCCGGTATTCTGGATTGCAGCTCTGCTGGAAGCTCGAAGAAGCGATCGATTTCTCTCCGATGTTTGTAGACGACTGGAACACGTTGGCCACCCATAGGACCGCGAGGATGTGTAACTTTGACGATTTCGTTGAGGAAGTCGTTGTTCTTTTTATGAGCCGCCTAAAACCTGTCAGTGATGTTGTTTTAACACAGAATGGCACCGTATAACTTACCTCGGTCATGCTACTCTTGAACGCGACTCGATGGCTATCCATTAGGAGGCATTCTGAAGAAATACCACGATCAATTCGATGATTCGTGTCCCTGTCGATAAGAGTGCCGAGTTTCGCCTCGACCTCAAATGCAATACCCCGACTAGTGATTTCCCCTTCGTCCGGAATGTTAAGAACGTTAAGAAACAGAAAATCGGCCACTTGTCGGGAGATATCTTCATATGGCTTGACACCAGTGATACTGGGCTCCCATGGACCAAGTATCTCTTGCGGTGTTGGCTCAGCGGGAGGGGCAGAGTGAGCAGGGGCAGAGTGAGCAGGTGGATGAGCTCTGGCAGCCTCAGGTGAGGCATGACGACTGCTGTGTTCTGTTTTCCCATTGATGTGTGAATGAACCCGCTTTTGTAGCACGAAGTTTGCATTGGGGGGCATCTTGTTCCCTAAATCGCGAACGCTCTGTGCCCAGATGGGTGGCTGTGAGTAACGCTTTCGCTTCTTTCCTGATGTTGCGGCGGGTGAGCTAGAGGATACTGATTCACGCTTGACGAAGGCCTGGTCGCCATTAACCTCGCTGGGCCTGACGCGCTTTTCCTCGGGCTCTTGCTTAGGGCTGAGATCGCGGTCCTTAAGCTTTCGCTTCGCGGGCGTTGCCGCACGCTCTGTATCGATAGCCATTGGTTGTGGAATAGAAGCTGGTTGAGGTTGCTTAGCTTGGGCGTCTGCTGCAGCGAGCGCAGCAAGCGGATCGGGATTACTCTGAAGCGAAGACACGCGAGTTTTGGGACTGACGGAAGGGCTTGGCGCTCTCTCGCTATGAGACTGGGATCGCCGGTGCACGTCTGGAGCCGGTGAACCGTAGCTACTAGATATACGCTTCGTAGCAGGCGGAGGAGGAGGTGGTGAGCTCTGTACTTGTGCTTGTGCGTGTGCCTGTGCTTGCGCTACTGGGGGACCCGCTGGGTATGAAGCTCTTTGATGGTATGGACTAGAAGGCTGCGCGAAACCACCCGTAACTGAGGCTTGTCTGGACCCAGCAGATAAAGGAGGACCGATAGGTGTAGCTGGCTGTGATGACTGGCGATTATACTCTGCGGGAGGCGGGCGTGAAGCTGTGACAGGACTGCTCTGAGCGTAAGAAGGGCCGTAGGGATGGGCAGATGTTGGAGTAGGAGTAGAGTGAGCAGAGTGAGTGGCTGACTGAGAGCGTTGATTCAAATAAGGCTGAGAACCTGCGGCGCCAACAGGAGGCGTCTGCGGGATTGAATGCTGATGTTGGTGCTGCGGCTGCTGAGTCGAAGTATAATGGACAGGTGCATGACCAGGCGGCATCCCCTGTGGGCCCTGAGAGAAGCTTTCCCGGGGTGCGTACTGAGCAGGCGAGTACCGGTGACGCTGAATGGGACTTGAAATTTCGGTAGGAGGCTGAGTAGGCGGAAAGGGATATCCAGCGGCAGCCGATGCAGCAGAAGGGGTTGTCGATGTCCTGTAGGGTGACTGACCTGGAGTTGGACCGCTAGGGGATCGCGCATCGTGGAATGAACCAGTCGGCTGTAGTGGAGGCGGCGCAGGACGTCCTGGATAAGGCCCGGGTGTTTGGTACGGAGATTGAGGTGGGTACGCCCCAGGCGGCGGTTGATGGGGAGATGGCTGAGGATGCGACGGGGGCCGCGACTGAGGCCGATGAGGATGGCCGGCGTGCGGGGGATATTCTTGAGGAACATTCTTGCCCGGTGAGGGATGAGGCGGCGGTTGACGACCGTAATCGCGATAGTACGGATGCGGTGCGGGTGCTTGGGCCGGGCTCTGTGAGGGTCGATGCATCTGCTGTTGTGGGTGAGGTTGTTGATGATGCTGCGGCAGCGGTGGTTGCGGCTTCGGTGCAGGTTTGGCCGGAGCGCGGTCGCCGCCGTCGGACGTGTTTAGGACAGATCGAAGATCCATGGCGATAGGATGAAGATGGGATGCAGAATTTGCGACAAGACGACGTCGTCAAGTTTTGGCGCGAGACAAGACCACAAAGCAATTTGAGCGTCGATCACTCGTCCTGGACCAGGCCGTGAACGCGACTAAAACGCAGCCGAGTGTAAATGGGCGGTGCCCTCAGCAGATGAGGATATATGACGTTGTTGAATCGATGGAGGAGGTTCGTGGTCGCGCGACGAGGACGGCGCAAGTGGACATGGATGACAGGGCTGGTTGGGATGTTTCTACGTCGCCATGGCGAGGCTGCCACGCTGTCGAATTGGCGATAGACGATTGGCGAGTAGAAATCGCGTATAGGAATAGACGGATAAGGCTGAGCGATATCCGTATATGTGGTGTAGCGGAGTAATAGTGTGCGCTGGACGTAGCTCGCGACTTCAAACCGTCATGGCCAATTTGGTTATTTGGGGTTGGTGTCCTGTCGTCGTTTTCTGGCGACAAACAAAGATGGATAGGCGACAGCCTGACGCTAGAGCTTCAGGGATGTGCCTAAGCCAAGGTCCACTGTACAGTACAGGACATGACGATGGGACAAATTCTTTTAGCGATGTTTTTTGCAACCAAGCTGTTTCTGATTGCTAGTACATAGATGGTGGGCTAATCTGCTATGGAGGATCAGGTACCTGTTCGAAGATCCCTGGGAGGCTTAGCACAAGGTAATTTCAGACAAGGTACCCAAGCCTCAATTTGAGACACGCTACTTGTCACTTTTCCATATGCCCTGATGAAAGAAATACACCAACTTCAGACCAGGGTGTGGTCGCTTCTAGTCTTCCTGATATTATATGCGTATAGGGGCTCAAAGTCAAAGAATCTCGCACAACCCAACCTTATCGTCTGAAATGTTTCAAGATCCAGAGCCTCTTTTATAATACTGAGCCGAGGTACTACTTCTTTGTGCTTTTACTACGACGTCATAATTGGCTTGTCAATATCAGTACGCTCTTGGGTTGCCTTAGGTAGGTCTGCCTAGAGACTTAACACAACACTTGGTCGAGTCACGAAACACATGTGCATTAGAATAGTGATGGAGCAATTGAGATATCTTGATGATAAATATGCTTTTGCAGTGATACAAGCTTTCGGATCCCTTTCCACAAGAGATATAACGGTACTTTGTTCTTGATTCAAAGTTCAACCACGGGACCCTGTTATTCTGAACCCGAATAATTCCGTTCACAATCACGTCTGATTATTGAGCTAGAATAAAGCTCCTTATTAAACTTGCGCATTTGTCCTCAAACAGCGTTGGCGCAACATGATTCCGCTCGCGGAAAGGAGCTCTCGAATCACGTGCTCCCTTCTGGGCTTATGTAATTCCACACCTGCCTGGAGCTCTGGTTGGCCCGTGCACCCACTGCAAGGCAGAGCTGTGCCTGACGTGGACTATCCTCGAGTTACCCTTCTGGAGCAAAACACCAACCAATCCATCGCCTCCATCCATTCTTCATTCTCTTACCATCTCCTTTGTCCCTGTGTATCCCTAGCAATTCCGCCACAGGAATCTGCTTATGCCCCTGGGTTTATACGGAAACAATCCATTTTCTACCACTCGACCTTTTCTGCCCCAACAACCTCTCGCATCACCTCTCGTGCTCCTCCGAACATCTCTCGCTCGCCCCCACGATCCGTCGCACTCCTTCAAGATGCCTGGTATCGTCTCGGCGACCGGCGTCCTCGCCTTTCTTACCGATGAGGAGCCCGAACTCAAGGTCTTTGCTCTGCAGACCCTCAACGACGACATCGATACTGTCTGGACTGAGGTTGCTGCCGTGCTGAGCCAGATGTACGTCATTCTCGCGTTTTGCCCCCAATGCTTTGCCGGATAGCTAACATTTCTTCAAGTGAGGCTCTTTATGAAGACGAGTCCTTCCCTGAGCGTCAACTTGCTGCCCTTGTCCTCGCCAAGGTTTACTACCATCTTCAGGCCTACAATGACAGTATGGTGTTTGCACTCGCCGCCGGCGATCTCTTCAAGCTTGACTCCCCAGGCGAGTTCGAGGAGACCATCATCTCCAAATGCGTCGATCAGTACATCGCCGTCACCGCTGCTAAGAAGGTGACTCCTCAAGCTTCCAAGACTACCGATCTCCCCGAGCTAGCTACAACTTTCGCAAGCGGCGCCGATGCTGTTATGTCTCCCACCACGCCTTTCTCGCAGACAACTCTGCCTCCCAAGTCGCTTCTCTCGCGTGACTCAATCGACAACACCATGCTTGAGGCAACCTTCCAGCCTGCTTTCAAGCAGGGTCGATCTGGATCCATCGCCGAGCTCCCCGACCAGGCCACCGGTTCGCTGCAAAGGGTCATTGATCGACTTTTCGAGAGTTGCTTGGAGCAGGGCCGATACAGACAGGTGGTAGGTATTGCTGTCGAAGCCAAGAACTTGGACGTCCTTCGAAGCGTTATCAAACGCGCGAGCGATGATGAGAAGAAGGCCAAGTCCAATCCTCTGGAGAGTTCGCCTGGTCCCGCTGAGGATTTAATGGAGTACACGTTGGGTATCTGCATGGATATCGTCCAGGAGAGAGGTTTCCGGACTGAGATCTTGAGGCTGATCCTTGACCTTCTAAACGAGATCCCTAACCCTGATTACTTCGCTATTGCCAAGTGCGTTGTCTACCTCAACTCCGATGACGAAGCTTCCCGTATGCTGCGCAACCTTGTCGAGAAGGGCGACCGTTCTTCCATCGCAAATGCCTACCAAATCGCTTTCGATCTCTACGACAACGGTACACAGGAGTTTTTGGGTAAGGTTCTAGCATCTTTGCCCGCCGGCGAGCCTGCGAAGCAGGAGGGAGACGAGAATGGTGAACAGTCCAACGAGAGCGAGTCGCTGCTCGAGAATAAGCAAGACTCTCCCGAGAACGAACTTCCCGACGAAGTGAACAAGGCCTACCGCAACATTCGAGCTATCCTTGACGGCAGCAAGACAATCCGCCTTAACCTCGAGTTCCTTTATCGCAACAACCGAACCGACCTCAGTATTCTCAACAAGGTCCGCGACAGTCTCGAAGGCCGCAACTCTATTTTCCACACCGCTGTCACCTTCTGCAATGCCTTCATGAACCAAGGAACTACGAACGACAAGTTCTTCCGCGATAACCTGGAGTGGCTGGGCAAAGCTGTCAACTGGTCCAAGTTTACTGCTACTGCTGCGCTAGGTGTCATTCACCGTGGCAACCTTTCTCAGTCGCGCAAACTACTCGAGCCCTACCTCCCCAGGCAAGGTGGCCTCAGTAGTGGTTCCATCTTTAGCCAAGGTGGTGCTCTGTATGCGTATGGACTGATTCACGCTAACCACGGAGCTGAGGCTCTGGACTACCTTAAGTCTCAGTTCACACAGGCTGAGGAGGAGGTTGTTCAACACGGTGGTGCCCTTGGTCTTGGTATCGCAGGCATGGCCACTGGTGACTGGGAAATCTTTGAGAAGCTTCGAGAAATCCTTTTCCAGGACTCAGCTCTCAATGGCGAGGCCGTTGGTCTGGCTATGGGTTTGATCATGCTCGGCACTGGAAACGTCAAGGCTCTTGAGGACATGATTACCTATGCCCACGAGACTACACACGAGAAGATTGTCCGCGGTCTTGCCATTGGTATGGCTCTCATCATGTTCGGTCGCCAAGAAGGAGCCGATGTTCTCATTGAGGGTCTTCTGAACGACCCCGACCCCACTCTGCGATATGGTGGTATCATGACTGTTGCCCTTGCTTACTGCGGTACTGGAAGCAACAAGGCTATCCGAAAGTTGCTCCATATTGCTGTTAGCGATGTGAATGATGACGTGCGCCGAATTGCCGTCATGAGTTTGGGATTCATCCTCTTCCGTAAGCCGAGCAGCGTCCCTCGTATGGTTGAGCTTCTGTCCGAATCATACAACCCCCACGTCCGATATGGTTCCGCCATGGCCCTCGGTATTTCGTGTGCCGGTACCGGCTTGGACGAGGCTATCGACCTGCTCGAGCCCATGATGAAGGACCCCACGGACTTTGTACGACAGGGCGCTTTGATCTCTCTTGCCATGATTCTTGTTCAGCAGAACGAGGTGATGAACCCCAAGGTCTCGTCAATTCGCAAGACCCTCAAGAAGGTGGTTGGCGACCGTCATGAAGACGCCATGACCAAGTTCGGTGCAGCTCTGGCTCTCGGTATCATTGATGCTGGTGGCCGCAACTGTACTATTGGTCTCCAGACCCAGACCGGTAACCTCAACATGGCCGGTATTGTCGGTATGGCTGTTTTCACGCAATACTGGTACTGGTTCCCCTTCACCCACTTCCTGTCTCTTAGCTTCTCTCCCACTTCTATCATCGGCCTGGACCACGACCTTGAGATGCCCGATTTCAAGTTCCACTGCGCTACCCGGCCAAGCCTCTTCGATTACCCTCCTGAACAAGAAGTCAAGACTGAGGAAGGTCCCGCTCTGATTGCCACAGCAATTCTATCAACAACCGCTCAAGCCAAGCGACGAGCTCAAAAGAAGGAGCGTGCCCAGCGAAGAGAGAGTATGGACATCGACACCGCCCCCTCTAAGAGCAGTGGCGACAAGATGGAGGTTGATGAGGATAAGAAGGTCGAGGAGACCAAGGAAAAGAAGGAGGACCAAGACAAGGAACCCGCCACTTCTACTGAGACCAAGAAGAAGCC
The DNA here is from genome assembly GCA_013623665.1 of Fusarium sublunatum. Classification (NCBI taxonomy): domain Eukaryota; kingdom Fungi; phylum Ascomycota; class Sordariomycetes; order Hypocreales; family Nectriaceae; genus Fusarium; species Fusarium sublunatum. The sequence goes on along the minus strand of JABFFF010000598.1, from coordinate 6,985 downwards.
CGAGAAGGAGAAGGTTGGCTACGAGATTGAGAACATGAGCCGAGTACTTCCCGGCCAGCTCAAGTATATCAGCTTCCCTGCCGGCCGATACAAGCCCGTCAAGAAGGTAAGTGTCCTGATGCCCGCTGATGTATATTTTCATCTTGCTAATTGTCAACAGCCTACTGGTGGTCCTTTACTGCTCCACGACAGTCAGCCTGAGGAGGAAAAGACGCTTCTGGAGGAGAAGCTTAAGAAGGTGACGACGGAACGCGCTCCTGTGGCTGGCCAGTCAGCCCGAACTGGACGATCCGGTGGTCAGGGACGCTCTCTACTTGAGGGTCTCGCTGATCCTTCGCGATCAGGATCCAACAGCGCTATGATCGGACAGCTGTTGCGTAACCAGGGTCGATCACCTTTCGGCCTCCTTGATGCTGAGCCCCAAACCCCTGGTGGTAACGGAGGCTCAGGCGCTGCGGCTGCTGCAGGTGTGTTGACGGCCGTCGACGAGGATAACGAGGGTGACGAGGAAGCCAAGACACCTCAGGAATTTGAGTATTTCACAGATGCCGAGGATGACGAGGACGACGATGAGTAGGGGTAATTGCTAGTACGAGGAATAGCTCAGCGATAACGTCGATGCTGTGATGATGGTTGGATTGTACACTTAGAGATGAGTTCGATCGAGCGAATAGAGGTATTTCCGCGAAGGGCTGATGTATAGTATGCATCGATCAGAGAATAGAAAGACGATTGCTGGTCGATCTCTCGTTTTTATATGAATGCTATGCCTGATGAATTAGAGATTACTCATGCTGGTTCTATATAAGGAGACTATGCTAAATATCACGCATCCCTTACCACCATTGACTCCACTCGTCAGCCTCAACTTCAGTCTGACTATAACATGCTACTTGAAACCCCCCCCCTTATTTACTAGATACTACACGACCGCTGTCTATCTCCGTTGGACAATCAGCGCATACCTTCATACGATGCAATGCTGTGGCAAGGTTGCCTCGGATATTCCACGTCGCGGCGTAGCTCTCAGGCTGCGTGTTGTACGCCTCGTCTGTGGCCTTGACGACAAACGTAGCGCAGCGCTTTCCAGACTCTGTCGGCTCGAAAGCCTCGAGTGGCACGTCACCCTGGAACTTCCACCTCCGCCAGGCCCATGCTGCATGGCCAAAACAAGGGGATGGTTCGCCGTCCTTAGTGGAGCAGTCGGGCAGGATTGAAGCCTGGGACCAGGTTTTGCCGTTATCGACGGAGACGTCGACGCGGACAATGGACCGACCTCCGCCTGAGTAGGCATAGCCACTAAGAGAAGCTGTTCTGGTACGTGTTTCAGACTCTCCATGATTTGCAGTTGTCCGGTCACCGAGTTTGCAGGTCGTTATAGCGCTTTGAACGGGTAGTTCTTGGATAGCAGGTGCCGTATCCCAGTCCACTTGAGTCTGGTTTGGCCCAAAACATTTGTAATCGCGTCGCTGCCACTGGGACGTGCTCTCTTCGTCACTGAGGGTGACGTGATTTAGCCATTTCACTGACCTCGCAGCGACATGTCCTGGAACAATTGCTCGCAGGGGAAATCCATGATCGCGTGGAAGTGCTTGGCCATTCATTCCATAGGCAAGTATCACATCGCCTTGGGGATCAATGGCCTTTTTGAGAGGGATGGATGCGCCGTACGCTTCTAAGCCGGAAAACTGAACATGCTTGGCCTCGGACTCGCCTTTTAGTCCAGAATGCAAGTCAAAGCCTGCATCAGCTAATACATCGGAGAGTAAGACACCCTCCCAGCAGGCATTTGATATAGCTCCAGTCGTCCAAGGGAGACCGTTGGTCTTTCGTCCGGACCCTTCGTTCATATGGCGGCGACGGTTACCGGAACATTGAAGTGCGGCTGTGACCTTTTGAGCTTTGAAGCGGGACTTGAGGTCGGCAAGGGTGTACTCTTTTGTGGTACCATCAGGGAGCTCAATAGTAAGAGTATGATCATCTGGATTCTCTGCAACTGTTGGCACCCACATGTGATTGCGAACGTAAAAGAGGTCGTTGGGGGTAAGGAACTCGCTTGTCATGGCATTGGCGGGAGTCTCTGCATTCCTTGGCTTCTCTGTCAGAGTGACCAAGCCCGGATGTCGAACTGGATCGTCAGAAAAAGGGTCCTCAATTTCGTCTTGCGCCGGCCGTCCATTGACCAGATCTGAAGAGTCGACATAGCCAATGAGGTACTGGTTTAGAATATCATAGACATAGTCGTTCTTGTGTATGGAAAAGATGTCCCAGTAAGGGTCGATGGAGCCACCCGCAGCACGAAGGATAACGTCGCCGCCAGGATGTGCGCCTACCCATTCAGTGATATCGTATACTCTATCACGATGGATGACCCAAGGACTATCAGAGTGTGAATCATGCTTGCGGACCTCAGCGATACGATATCGAGGTAGAGATGGATCTCGACCGTCGGATGTTGCAGGAGCATCGCATCGCGTAGGGGCTTGTTGCGCGAAGCTGTAGGCTAGGTACAAGGAGGCTGCTCCGGCGAGGAGAGCCGTGAATGAAGCAGTCGGGTATTTCGAAGGAGTCGCTAGTTTATCAGATGCAGGAGGTTTCGTAGACGCAGATCTTCGAAGGCGAGTTGCGTGGAAGCAGCGAGATTGTGCTCTCGCAGGAGCTTGTAAAGGCCGTAGCTGGCTGATCAGACGTCGTGTCGGGCGCGAGAACATGGCTACGGGGTTCAAGTTGATGTATTACTGTCAACTTAGTTAAGCAATGAGACATCGCCAACAAGTCGCCTCTAGGGACAATTTGCCTGCGAAGAGCTGAGTAGACGTCACTGTGGGATATATGGATCTCGAGCAACGATGACGTCGGGGAATCTTTCGGAGATATCAAGACAGTGAACTAGATGAGGATTCTTACTCAATATAAGTCATTTCGAAGAGAGCCAGCGGTGAGCTGAGATGAGACACGTGCGCATCAATCGGGAAGGCGGGAAGAGTCAAGACAGATGCCGAGATAAGCATCGTGACCGGTCGCACTTGCAGTGGTGCTTGGAGATGTTTGGTTACATGGATGAGTATCGGCCGATGGATGCCGTTGGAACCCTTTGGTGTTACGTCACCTGACACACCGTTCTAGACGGTCATTGGCTGTTACACCGCGGTGAGGCCCGGGATGGAAGGTCTGGCGGCCTCAGGTGCCACCGCTCAGCAATTGAACCCCTATAACCAGCAGCCACTATCCAGGGTTCAACTGCCGTTGGTCAGCCAAATGTTAGTAATGATGCACGACTTCACTTGTTCATCGCATTTTCTATTGACACTCGATCTATCCAGTTTCTGCGTAAAGACTCTGAAATGATACCTTCCCTAATTGGACGATATTCGTGCGACACAAATAACATTGTGGTACTCGACGACACTCTTAAACATCAGATGCCAGCCTCGCAATCTCTTCCTCAACCTTGGTCCATGTCCTGGGAAGAAAAGATCCGTCAATCCAATAGTTGCCCTCGTGGTCCTTTCCCTTGATCACCACAACGTTCTTGTTCATGATGCTGTCCTTGGCGGGCGAGTGATAAAGTTGAACCATTTCACCTAAACCGTTCTTCCTCGTTTCTGTCGCCTCTCCCTGTCGAATAACCGCAGCACTGAAATCAGCCGCCTCAGTTAGCTTAGCCTTTGTCCAGTTGGTGACAATGACCAGCATCATATTCGACTCTCCATAGAGGAGATTCTCGCCCTTCTTTTGATTGTTGGCAATGATAGCTCGCAGGAGTGCCCTTAGCTGAGGCTCAGTTGTTTGCTCCAACAGATCGCTACGAACGGTGAGTGCTATAGGACCAAGTGGTCCACGGGCCATGGTTGGCGAGAGGAATGTAAAGAAGGCGGCTGCTAGGTTCTGAGCGTATACGCCCGTGGTCTGCATTAACAGCTTCATCCGGAAACGCAGATTCACGGCGTTGAGGATTGTTACCGGAAGTTGACGGGGTTCTGACGATGCCATCATCCGTGTCGCCCATGCTGATAGCACATCGCCTTCACTAACAAACGGTTTCTCGTCGTCGCCACCATTTGTTGTGACAGCTACCTCTTCCAAAGCCTGCTGTCTCAATCTGGCAATGGTTTCCTTGGGAATAAATATTGTTCGAGTCTGAGGGGTGCCTAACCATAGAAGATCCCAAAGAAAACGTATTCCGAAAAGAAACATCTTGAACCCTGAGACGAGTTTTGGTGCAATAAGCAGCTCTTCGTTCGGGCCCAGTTCCTGGATGGCATCCAAAGTATCCGGGGATTCTGCTGCAGCATAGGTTATATCCTGTCGTGCCCCAATCACTGAAACGACCTCGGACTCGTGACCTGCCACTACCAGCGACCAATTTTGCAACAAAGCCTGCAAGCCCGCGGCATCCATAAGTGTATGCGGCCACCCCAAGGAGATAAGGGTCGCATCTTTGAATGAAACGATTCGGAGCGAAAGCTGAGGCTTGTCGCTCTCAAAGAGATCTCTTCCGCTCAAAGGATCATGCGAGGCTCTTGCGAATTCTTGGAATACTTTACCTCCAGGGTACAAGGCGGGCTTACCAGTGGCCTTTGAGAATTTCTTGCCCAAAGGATGCTCGCCTATCTTCATATCGATTGCCTGATGCGAATATTTGAGTGCTGGCCTTTCCTGTGTGAACTCTCTGGGCACATGAAGCTCAAGATTGTTATCCTCCTAGGACTGTGTTAACTCAGAAATAGTTAGTGGACCTTTGGAAAGACTCACACTGATCCTCAACCGAGCACCAAATTTTTTCCAGTCCCCGATTTCGAGCAACCTGGTTAAGGATGAATGAAGCTTATCCGGGTCAAGAACATCGTTGAAGCAGAAGGTCCAAAATAGGATCATGTCCCGAAACGTCTTTGTGTCGTCCAACAAACCAGCGGGATAGACATCGTCATCTTTGATGCTTGAAGGCTGAGCTTGCCTCGAACCGGCTCCGAATAAACCTTTGATCATGTTCATGGCTCCTGTTTGTCAGACTCTTGTTAAGGCTTGCTAAGTGAATGCGACAAAAAGGAGGGCATAGTCCAGAAAAGCCGAGTCGAGGGGTCCAGGGGTCTTTAGTCGTCGCGCTTGTGGGAATAGTGCACTTTGACCATGCCGAGCTAATATACGGAATAAGCACTGCGTTGAATCCTTCGAATTTAGTGCTTAGGAACTTTTGGCTTCTCGGTCTCCAAAAGTATTTTGGCGCCAGGATCATCAGCATGTCAGGGGTCTAACGCAGAAACGGAACCGATGAAACCCTAGGTGCGTTTGTTTGGGGACGCGAACAAGTCGTCGATCATCAATCCATGTCTGTTTGAACTCTCATGGTGCCGTCTCACGACTGTCTCTTCGCCTCGGCCCTCTGCTGTCTAATCGCGGTACTACTAATCTTCGTTGCAAAGTCCTCGGTTTTGCTCACATCTCCCTCTTCAACCTCGCTAGCATCCAGTACATCAATCTCAAACACCTCGAGCGGCTTCCATCCTTTCTCTGCCCTGCGATCATTAATTGCCTTACCCCCGCTGCGTGTTTCGGCAGATACAACGATGGCATCAGCATCTTCTTCATGAATTGGCGGGCCAAATGGATCGCGTAGCACGATACATCGCACCTTAACTCTTCCGTTGCGCAAAGTAGCGATGGTTTCGTCTGGTGTGGATTGCATGGGTGGAGATGTAGCTGTGGTATCGTACTCAAGCAGCGTTGACAGGAACGAGAGGACTGTCTGGGTACGCTGGTCCCACGGCTGAAGTTCTTCTGCAAACTTTTTCTTTGTGAGGAGCTCGTCGCTGGATATACCGACAACAAGAGTGCATGTCTCGCTGGAGTCGCTGGGTGGAATATTGAGCAAAAGAACTGAGGCATGAAGGAGGAGTTTGTGACCTGGATGAAGGTGGTCAAACGTTCCTCCCAGACAGACAGTGTTAAAGCCGCGTTGTGGTTCTGATGTGGATAGAGCTGGTTCTCTGTTTAAACTAATACCACCCTCGATGGCTATGAGTTGGTTCTGCGTAAATGTCTGTTTATTTTCTGCTAGTTTGAGAAAAGACGAAAGCAGCTCATAGCCTTCTTCACAGCTTGGGTGATAGACCGTCTCCCACGGCTTTAGTTTAGTCGCAAAGGCAGCTAGATCCAAGACAGCAGTGCAGTTGGCCTCATAGCCGCCTTCAAAGTCTGGCTCATAGCGACGCCCTTGCTCATGGTCGATGAGCACAACTCGCACGTCTACGCTTCCCTCTCCAGCACCAACATCAACAGGGATGTTTTCACTAGCGCAGACGACAGACGTGAGGCTATAGAAGCCGGCGAGGAGGAATTGCGCTGTGGACCATTTGATGGATTTAGAGCGGGGAGATGAGCCGGTGAGAATGGGGAGGGCGAGGCCGACGATAAGGGTTTGAGGAGTGGGAGAGTACTTTAGTTTGAGAAGGACCGAGGTTAAGGGGGAGCGATATGCGGCGGAGAGAGTTGAGGGCGAGAGAGGGTGAGGAGGGGAGGGTAGAAGGAGAAGTGAGGGAGGCATGGTGGGGGTGAGGTTATAATAGGTAATGTTACAAGAATAAGAGCAATTCTAAACCCAGAGGCGCTATAAAAGATGAAGAGCAACGAGGCGTGTAAAAGTCATGTATAAGTGGCAGGTCAGAAATGTCATGATGTTGGCCATGGTGGTGATGCTAGGCCGAGGTACGATACCCCGCTATTATGATTACGAGTATTTGCATAGACATGCATACAGTGAGCGTATAAAGTGATGATAATTTCTAATGTTCCTACCTAAATATCAAGGAAGTATTAAATATATAATTAAAAATTATTTTAATTTTAGTACTATCCGAAATAAATATTTCAAATATATAATATAAAAATTATAAATATTTATTTTAAGCTAAAATAAGCCTTACAAATATTACCTAAACCTTTACTTAAATTAACTAAAAAGTATACAAGTATTTTATACTCTTGA
>JABFFF010000597.1:0-24135 GCA_013623665.1 Fusarium sublunatum | reverse complement strand
ACCCTAGAATGGTCTAGCGCAACTCGCTATACAAAGAGGGGCAACGAAACAAGGGAGATTAGGCAGACAGATCAATCAACACAATCAGTCGGTTCAACAATATGCCAAAAGGGCTATGGCACTCAAAGAGATAGACAATATTAGTGTAATGCTCACTGTTCTATCCACCGTACGTCCACAAGTTGGGTTGGTAAATTCGGTGCATCTTACCTCAAACTTAAGCAGGCTTACCCTGTACTTCTCAAAAACATTATTCGGAATGATGGATACACCATGGATGACTCATTCTAAGATTCATTCTTAAAGCCTCATAAGGTTTAGAGTTCCAGACTCTTGATTGATGAATACTGATTGGTTGTCTAAGCGAACGACGTGAACAATAGTGACACGTAGTGTGCGCAATCGTTCCGGGTTTCACTCATACACCATCGAAAAAATCGCCGCTAACCAGGAATTTCTACAACTGATACGTTCATTACCTATGACGGAACCTTATCTCGAGTCTTAAACTTAGATCTAAGGTACGTTGAAAGGGTGGCGCTGATCTTCTTGCTAACTTAAAATGTTTTCGGCTGAGCTTTCTTTTCTGGCAAGTTACCATAGATATAAACAGTACCAGACCATATATCAACTTACGTCTTTATGACTCATTTGATTTCTGTGTTCGGTGTCTTTGTTAAGGAATATGTCTAGGATATGAACTGGGCAAAATACACCAGGGGTGATTAAGCTACCCGTTTTGTATGACCAGAATCATAATTCCTGTAAGAAATAGAAATAAAATATTTATTCGAATACCGCAAATGGCGGACAACCGAATCATGTAAGCCAGACTAGGCTTCTGAGGTCCCTGGAGCGATTGAAATACATCGGGCCCCTTATGATTTATCATCTCATCAGCATCAGCCTGCAGGTCAAGGCGTAGGTTTGATCGTGGATCATCACATATCCGATCGTGTACCTGGCATGAGGCTTCCTAGTAGCCAGGTACGTGGACCTTTCAGCCCAACTCTTAAAGTTTCAGACGCAGATAATGCCTTTATCACCCACAGGATGTCGCCCGGGCTTCAGGGACCGTCTCTGAAGAAACTATTACGCGCACGACAACACTTGGCAAAGCACGGTGTATTATTGTTTTTGCTTAGCAAATTGCCTTGGTAATGGAATTCAAACAAAGCAGGAAAACCGGAGTTTGGCGGCTGGAAATGAGACACGGAAAGCCGTACGACGATCCGGGTTCCTCGGAAGTTGGATATTGCCAAGAAAAGTTACTGACGAAATGATGGATATGGGAAAACAGTCTTTGCCCAGACAACTTTCTTTCCCAAAGGGGCAGCAGAGCACGAAGTGGTTCCTCGATGTGATCTTTGTTGTTTATGTTTGACTTTGTCATCGGAAAGACCTTGTTTGCTACGGTTGAATCATTTATGTTACCTTTGATGTTTCTTCCGGCTTCTGCTGTAAGCTATCTTATACGCGGAAATAACTCGGAGATCAGTCCACGAAATATGAGTTGAGAATATGATATACTCGACCCGAGATTCAGAGAACAGCCTCATTTCCGGGCAAAGGCCAGTACCTCTGTAACGTCAGGCCTCGACCCAGCCATGCCGGATTTAAATCATACGAGAGACGCACGCGGTCAAGTCGCGGGAGCCTGTCGCCTCTGTTAGCCAAACAAAAACGTCTGTTGGTGCGACGGTGGAGTTTTGACTCTGCTTTGTGTAACCTCACCAATTTCAACTGTGCCTGGAATGTGCCCAGGAGCTAACCTCCGGGCAGCCGAACCAGGGCGGCCGCCGGTCACCTTACGTTAGTCTCAACTGTACACTAACGAAACCTCCTCTTTACAGCTCGAAAGACTAGCAGAAACAAGCTTCTGTCAAATCAAGGCGATCTTCCCGCGAAGGAGCTGGCTTCCGCAGTGGAGTCTGCTAACGTCGAGCCGTCGACTGTTGGGTGCTGTCAAGAGCTCAAGTGAGACATGTCTAGTTATACGAACAGCTTAGCGGGGCCAGGTTCAGTCTCGACTCTGCTCGATCGTGCTTCCACAATAACTATAATCTCATTTGCCCGGGGAAAAAAAGACAAGTCGGTTCGAGGCTTGATGATCTACGATTATCCCCAGGAACAGCAACTACCACATCCGTCCTACTTTCGCCACTTACCTAAGATCTGCACACGATTCACATATCTTGGAATCTTCAACGTTGGCGCAGCTAAGCACGGGACCCTGAATAAACAGTCTCAGGCACCGTCTTGACCATGCCATGCTTTAAGCGCTACATAAAGTTGCCGTCATCCAAGACACGCTGGCACATGGTCGTCATGTTAACTGTTAACGGTAGCTAACCAGCATTCCAATGACACAGTCTCGGCTAAAAGGGAGTTGTTTCTGCATCGTTTTGGGTGTTGCTTTATCCTTTACTGTAGGAACGTATGCACTCACACCTCATGATGGAAAACGGCATTCATCCACTGCCGACACGGCCAGTTGGCATGATGGCTTCCGCCTCAGCAACCCAAATCCAGCCGTCTTGGCTCTACAATGCCTTTGTGAACATTCACCCCAGAGAATACACATCGTAGCCACTTCATTGAGAACAGCCCTACCTCAAGAATCTCGCCTCTCGAGCTCGCTCAGACTGTGAAGTCCCCGAATGCGGATATGACGCCCGTCTAAGAGATCTACAATCTTATAACCGTCCAAGGACTCTCGCCAGCGACCCCCCGCGTCTGATACTCTTTCTGTCATTTTGCTCCCCATATTCTTGACTCTCATTTCTCTATGCAACTTACACATACGCCGTACTAACAATGCGGCCTTTGTTCGCGGTGCTGCGGCACTTACTCTTCGCTAGCTTTGTGGACATATCGCAGGGCTTATTTGGTGTTCAAGATGATAGGTTAGTTCTTGGTATTAACAGTGAATATTCAGGTGTATGCTACACATATGTTTCGGTATATCCAGTCCTGGCCGACGACGGCCCTGACTACATCACTATTACAAAGCCCTATAGAGGGTCAGTCACAGCTCTATATACTGTTCCACCACAGGGCGATGAGCCAGGCATCGTCATTGTCGAACAGCCTGGTGGCTCTTCAGCTCCAGAGAACATCGTCATCCCGGCAACAGATGATCGCTCATATGTGATTATTATCCGACCACATCAAGGCCCTAATCCGATCTCAGCACCCATCACACAGGTTGTTCCACCGAGAAGTGGTGAGCCGGGCCAGATTATCATCGAAACGCCGGAAACACAAGCTGGAGATGCTACTCAGGGAATCCTTCAGCCAGTCACTCTCAAGCCTCACGGGTCGTCTGATTACGTGACGGTCCTTCAACCTCTTACTAATACACTAGCATCTCTGCAACTCATCACAATTACACCGACTGGAACAAATCGTGGCTCAGTCATAATTAATGTGCCGGCATCATCACTCGGCGGAGTACGGCCTCAAGGCCTGACTATTGAGCCGGATGAGGAGGGCGGCTATGTCACCATCATCCAACCAGGAGGCGCATCCTTTACAGGTACTACAGCTGTTCGACTCACTGTAGAACCCAGTGGTGACAGACCTGGCACTGTCATCATTCAAACCCCTGTGGCAGGAACATTGAGGCCTTTGGGTTTTGCGAAGCCCAGTTCCGCTGCCTTGGCATCTCTACAGCGCCTCGCTGGCCAGACGATTACTCTGCAACCAGCGGACTCCACGGGCTATGTGACTATTATTGAGCCTGCCGAGGGCAGTGTCACACCGACAGCTCCCATTCGAACAACAATCCCTCCAACTGGCACCAGACCTGGAACCGTCCTCATTCAAACACCACCCGAGGGTGTCGATGGGCGACAAGGAAGGCCCCAAGCCACAGGAGCAGGTGGCGCAACATTCCCACCGACGCGCACTCGTCCAACAGGGTCAGTCTCGTACACGACAATCACGCGAGGTGTGCCCGCGGGATTATTCGATGGTTCAGAAGGCGGCTCAGATGATGCAGCAGATGGCAGTTCAAACGGAAACCAGAATGGAGCTGAGTCTGGAGAAGAAGATGGCTCTGGACGTGTTCAAGGCGGAGTAGGTCAAGAAGGCGAAAACGGCAACGAAAACGATAACTCAGGACCACGAGAGACTCTTACAATCCCTCCTGAGGGTGGAAACCAAGGCACAGTCATTGTTCTAAGGCCTGAAAATCCCAACAATTCGCAAGCGGGCGACAGAGATGACGCTGACAGGGTTCCTGATGGAACTCAGCCAACTGGTGACGATGGTGAGAACAACGGTGGCAATGCTCAGGCTACTGGAGGAAGAAACGGTGGAAGTGGTGGCAGCAGTGGCCAAGGAGAAGATGGTGGCGCCTCAGGTGATGGAGGGTCGGGAGAAGGTGGTGACAACTCAGGAGGCTCTGGCGGCGCTGGAGGCTCTGGAGGCAATGCGAGTCCCAAACAAGGAACCCGGGTCTCAGGCCAAGGAGGTGGCTCAGGTACCCGGACTGGCTCTGCAAACGATGGCAGCAATACTCGAGGAAGCGCTCCGGGCTCAGGAGGCGACGATTCAGACTCTGAAGGCTCCGGTGAAGGCTCCGGTGGCTCCTCTGGAAATGGGGGTTCGTCAGGCTCCAATGGAGACGATACATCTGGCAGAGGGGGCACAGCAGGAGGCCAGGGCTCAGATTCTGACTCAGGAAGCTCTGGTGGAGACAGAGGAAACACTTCTTCCGGCGGCAACGGCTCAAATAACGAGGACGATCCTGACTTTGATGGCCATGGCTCCAAGCATGGAGGCTCCCAGAATGAGGGCGGCTCTGGATCAAAAGGAGGCAGTGGTGGCACTCCCTCAGATCAAGACGGCGGGTCAGATACAAGCCGACAACCAACTGTGATAGTCTCTCAGACCTACTACACTGTCACTTCCAGCAGCACAGTTTTCACTATCACTGCACCTGTCACCCGAACCATCACTGACGATGAGGATCTGCCATTCCGGACTAGTAGTACGCGCGCAAACTCAGGCAGCAGATCTGCAAGTACGACCGGCAGTCTCAGAGGAATACTCGAAGGGTTTGGAACAAGAAGCCGCACTGGTACTTCCCACATCGCTGCAACTAATGTTAAAAGGCCTACCAACAGTCGAGATAGTGATCCCAACAATGCCGGAGGAGCTAGCACATCGTCTAAAAATCCCGCCAGTTCTTCCGTGAACACAAGGGCTCAAGCCGTCGGCAGCAGCACATCCTCTTCCGCGCGTCAAGCTACTTCACCTTCAAGGGGTGACGGTGGCTTAGGAAATGGAGCTGATACCTCTTCATCGACACGAGTGGGACAAGGATCGAGTGTTTCTCAGCCTAGGTCCAACCGTGCGACAACCGCCTCACAGACCAGTTCTCTCACAGGTCGACCAGCAGGATTTTCCAGTAATCTCGAGGATGGAACGAGCTCTGGTGCTACACGAACAAGAAGTAACACGGCTGGGTCAAGTTCAGGACCCAATAACAACAATGGAGCACAGTCGACTTCAGTAGCAGGCGGTGAGGGTTCCGCGTCAAGTTTTGGAGCTGGCGCCGCTTCTAGCTCAGCACTGACAAGAGCTGGTGCTGGGACCATTGGACCTGGAGCTTCCGCTTCGACAGGTGCAAGCTCAAGGGCAGCTGCTAGTTCTTCAGGCCAGGCAGCTTCAGCTGGGTCTTCTAGTTCCTCTAGAACATCCGCGCAGGTTGAAGCCATCCCTATATCTAGCAGTGTAAGCTCCCGGGCTTCAAGCTCTAGCATTGTCAGCTCAAGGTCCTCGCAGGCTAGTGGCCAGCCATCAGCCGCGTCACGAACGACAAGCCAGGGCGGTGGAGAGATCAACTTTAGTACACTTATTGCATCTCAAAGCCTACCAGAATCCGAAAGAGCTGATCTAGAGGAGGAAACTTCTCAGTCGACGAGCGGAGCAACGAATAGCCCGGATGCTGGTAACCAAGGTGCAGGCTCAAGAACAGGCAGTCAAGCCATCGGTTCTACTTCAGGGTCTGCAGTCACTGGTGAAGGCGTATCCAGAAGCACAAATGCTGGAAGCCCTGGTTCTGAAACTACGGCTACGGGCTTTGATGGCGAGGGCCTTACTGGAAGACCAGCTGTTGGCGTCGGGAGTTCAACATCCGCTGGCCAAGGTGGTTCTCCCTCTTCTGGGATTGAGGATGATGGCGGCCAGCCAACCGACTCAGCTTCTGATGAAGACGACGTCGACGAAACCTCAAGCGGTTCTGGAGGCTCGGTGCCAACTGGTCAGGACGGCTCTCCTACTTCTGACACACGAGCTGATAGTGCTCAAGGAACGGAATCAGCTTCTGATCAAGATGGTGTCACCGAAACCTCAGCTGGAGGTGCTGGAGGTTCAAGACCCACTGGTCAGGATGGACCTCCCACTGTCGATTCAGAGGATGATGGTGCTCCTCAAGTAACGGACTCAGCCTCTGACGAGGATGGCGCTGCCGGAACTTCAGCTGATGGGGCTGGAGAATCAGCATCTACCGGCCCGAGCAGCCCCCGTATTACTGACACCGAAGAAGAAGATGAGTCCACAGCATCGGCTTCTAGTGGCGAGTCTCTTACTGGAGAACCAGCTGGTAACCCTGGTAGTGCAACATCGACTGGCCAAGATGGCTCTTTCACTCCTGGCATAGAGGATGATGATACTCGAGCAACGGAATCTGCCTCTGGAGGCGAAGATCCCGCCGAGGCGCCATCTGACGATGCTCGAGGGTCATCCGCTGGTCAGGGTGGCTCTCCCACTGGAACCGACGTTGATGATGATGAAGCTACCGCATCGGCTTCTGATGATGAAGATGTCGGGGCAAGTCCAACTAGTGGTTCTGGTGGATCAGAATCCACTGACCAGGGCACCTCTCCCACTTCCGACGCCGAGGAGGATGGTGCTCAAGCGACTGAGTCAGACTCTGGCGCTGATAATTCCGCCGAAACGTCAACTGATGGTGATGGAGATCTACCCGCTAGTCAAGATGGTCCTCCCACTTCAGCAACTGATCCTGATGGTACTCAGCCTACGGAATCGGCTCCTGGTGACGGTGATAACGCAGGAACATCGGTTGATGGTGCCGGAGGGTCAACAGCCACGGGCGATGACGGTTCAAGCAATACTGACACTGAAGAAGATGATACTGAGCTTTCAGCAACATCTTCGTATGGCGAACCTCTTACTGGAGTTCCAGCTGGCGGCGCCGGAACTAGAAATGCGGATGAAGCTTCTGCAACTGGCGATGGTTCGGACTCCGAGTCCCAAAGCACCGGAGGCGCAGGAGTTTCTGAAGACCAGTCTTCTGCAGCCACATCGGCCGGAGCTGAAGGTGAAGGTGGAGAGGATGATGAAGATAATACAGATGCTACCGCATCTCTTACTGGAACAAACCCCAGCAATACTGCTTCGGATGAGGATTTCCCCGAAGAGACGCTTACTGAGGGTGGATCTGAAGATAACACAGATACTGTGCCTCCTGAGAACGCATTCACCACCGGGGAACCCCCGGACCCTACGGCGGACGATGCTGAGGAGACTGGTTCAGATTCTGACCCCGAGGAGTCGGATGACGAAGATAACAGTTCGGTTACATCTCAAACTGGCGTACCCGCTGATGCATCGTCCGATACTGCAGATGATGATGGTCCACAAACTGGTCAAGTGGAAGACATATCCTTGAGCAGCCAGGTTTCGTCGTTCATCTCTCCTGAAATGCCATTGCCGACCGGAGTATCGACAGGTCCTCTGCCTGATTCCAATCTACTCTCCACAGCAACGGTTGATGATGCATCAGATGCTACATCTGGCTTTGAGATTCCCACCGGTTCTCAGCCCACTCCCACAGAAGTTGAAGATGACGAGGAAGAGTCTACAGAGACTATTATTGACGATCAAGATGACATAGACACTGAGACTTTGGATTCCGGTGATCCTACTGACACATCAAACAACGACCCAGAGGAGACTGATGCTCGAGAAGCTAGTGGGACGGACTCTGAGCCGTCTACTGGCGCTACAGATGGTAGTTCTCCAGATGATGGGGACGAAGACGAAGATGATACTGAAGCTACAACTACGGTCGATAATGGCGATGATGGGCAGGCTTCTGCAACAGACGTTGATGGTGAGGCTGAGACTTCTGATCCCGATGCCACCGATGGCGGCTCAGGATCTGGCTCGGAAACAGACACTGAGGATGGAAGTCAAGCGACCGGCGATGCTACTGATGGAGCTCCGTCACCTGGTATCACAGCAAATGACGGTCAGCCCACTCTCATCTCTCCTGACGAGACCGCCAACGTCACAGTCTTCAGAGCAGGCATTGGACCTGCTAGAACAACCGTCTACATACCTCCCAGGTCAACCAATGAGCCATGGACCATCCTCATCGAGACACCAGTTACAGAGACTCAGTCAGAGGCTGCTACTGCTCGAGGAGAAGATGACACATTGACTACTGCACCTGCTATTGGCGGCAATACCAACGTCACTATATTCAGAGCTGGCGCCAGCCCTGCCAGGAGGACTTTCTACGTTCCTCCTCGGGCAGCAGATGAGCCAGGTACTATTGTCATCGAAACGCCAACTACAAGGACTGCATCAGTCACAGCTACTAGTGATAGCCAGGGCGCTGATCAGACTACGATTGACATTCCTGGTGTCGTACCCAACGTGACCGTGTTCAGCTCGGGTACTGCGTCAACCAGACGGACTGTCTACCTGCCACCGACTGCGTCTGATGGACCAGGCTTCATCATTATCGAGACCCCGGTATCTGAAGGCGACACAGAGCCTACTGGAAGTGCTGGGGACCCTGGCCAGACTGCTTTTGAGTCCTCTGGTGTTCAGCCCAACGTCACTGTGTTTAGCTCTGGCACTGCGTCGACCAGAAGAACAGTATACATACCCCCTACTGCATCCGACGGACCGGGTTTCATTATTATCGAGACACCAGTCTCTGAGGCCGATTCAGAGGCAACTGACGGAAACGATGATCCCACAGAGACTGATGACTCTGCGGCTACCATCACCGAGACTCCGGTTTCTGATGCTGATGCAGAGCCAACTGGAGATAATGGCCAGACTACATTTGAGTCTTCCGGAGTTATACCAAATGTCACTGTCTTTAGTGCAGGCACTGCATCGACTAGAAGAACGGTCTACTTACCGCCTACTGCATCGGATGGACCAGGCTTCATCATCATCGAGACTCCGGTTTCTGGATCGGATCCTGATGCAACTCAAGGCGTTGAAGATGATGCCACAGAAATCGATGAGTCGGGAACCGCTATCACCGAGACGGCAGCTTCTGGCGCTGACCCCGAGGCTACTGGAAATGCCGGAGACGACAGCCAGACCACGCTCGACGCTTCTGGTGGCCGACCTAATGTTACTGTTTTCAGTTCAGGAACTGCGTCGACCAGAAGGACGATCTACATACCTCCCACCGCATCAGGCGACTCTGGAACCGTCATCATTGAGACTCCAGTCTCAGAAGATGATTCCGTGACAATAACCGATGATGATGAGGGAGTGAGTCAGACTGCACCCGTTGCAACTGACGACGGACCCAATGAGACGATTATCATTGAAGGAACCGGTTCCACAGAGAACACAATCTTTATCCCCCCTACAGCATCAGACGAGTCGGGGACTGTTATTATCGAGACACCCGCCTCAAACACCGAGGCTGGAACTTCAGCAGACGGTTCTGGTGATGGCTCCGACCCTGAAGCCACTATCACTGCAGTCCCTAGCGATAATATCTCCTTAGACGACAGCGCCAATGTTACTCTCTACCGCGCCGGTGGAGGTGAGATCAGAAGCACATTCTTCATTCCACCAACAGCAACTGGCGAGCCCTGGACAATCGTCATCGAGACTCCCGTTTCTCAAACACAATTAGAAACTGGAGGGCAACAAACAGCGACTGTTTCAAACTTCCAGACAACTGTATCCTTTATCGGCGGAGTGGGCAACCTCACCCTCTTCAGAGCAGGCACCTTGTCCACACGGCGAACTATCTATATACCTCCTACGGCTACAAACCGACCAGGTACTGTGGTTATTGAGACGCCAACTTCGAGACCTCCTAGCGGTAGTCCTACCACCAATACAGATGCACAGACAACTGGTGATGACTCCTCTGGCGATGGTTCCAACACTACCATATTTACGCTGGGCACTGGTACAGAGGGTACAACAGTCTACATCCCCCCTGAAGAGTCAGGCGACCCCGGCACTGTCATCATTGAAGCTCCTGCTTCCGATCTGGTCACTGAAGACTCTGAAGCAACTGGTACTGGCCCTGAATCCCCTGGCGGCTCTAATGTCACCGAGTTCAGTGAAGGTACCGCTTCGACAAGAAGGACTATCTACTATCCTCCTACAGCTTCTGGAGAGCCAGGCATTGTGGTTATTGAGACACCCGCTTCTGAACCTGAAGCAGAGACAGATGTGTCTGGCGAAGTTACAGGCACACTCGTCAGCCCCGAAGGACTACCCAATGTCACCGAGTTCAGTCAAGGTACTGCTTCGACAAGGAGAACTATTTACATCCCTCCTACAGCCTCTGGAGAACCCGGAATTGTCGTTATTGAGACACCTTCACCAGACTCTGAGGACGAGACAGATATCTCTGCTGGCATATCAGGCACGCTTGTTATTCCTGAGGGAATACCCAATGTCACCGTGTTCAGTGGAGTTCCTGGCTCTGGTACGCGAACTATCTATATCCCTCCCACCGCTTTTGGAGAGGCCGGCACTGTTATCATCGAGACGCCCGCCAGTGAATCTGATGGCGATTCTGATGATGTTATTACATCTATTCCATCTGGAGTCACTGCCATAGTCGCCCAGACTACTGTTACCGTCTTTAGTGGGGTTCCCGGTTCAGCTACTCGAACGATCTATATTCCTCCTACCGCTTCAGGTGAAGCAGGCACTCTTATCATTGAGACCCCTACTTCTGGAGCCGGTGATGGCTCGGATGATGTCATCACTTCTATCCCGTCCGGAGCCAGTGCAATTGCTGCTCAGACTACTGTCACAGTCTTCAGCGGCGGTCCTGGATCCACCACAAGGAGTGTTTATGTACCTCCCACTGCGTCTGGTGAAGCGGGAACCATGTACATTGAGACACCTACCGATGGGTCCCAAGCTACAGCTACCGACGACGATAGCTCTGAGACTGACGCTGCTGACGAGACTGATGGTGATCTTGAGAGTCAACCCGCAGTCAGCGAGATAGTCGTCAGGACTACGGTGACTGTCTTTAGTGGAGGCCCTGGTTCAGTCACAAGGAGTGTATATGTTCCACCTACAGCTTCCGGTGAGGCGGGAACTATGTATATCGAGACACCCACGGATGGTCCCGAAGCCACTGCGGATGGCCAATCTTCCCAGGGAGAGGGCGTCACTGAAACTGGTACTGCTACTGAGGCGGACGGCGCTATCGAGACGGATGATGACTCTGACAACCAAAGCGATGCCACCGCCATAGTAGCTACAACTACTGTGACTATCTTCAGTGGCGGCCCTGGATCAACCACAAGGAGCGTCTATGTGCCACCTACCGTTTTTGGTGAGCCAGGAACCATGTATGTTGAGACGCCTACTACTGGGCCCCAAGTCACTGGCACAGATGAAGGCGATGTTATCGAGGCTGCTACCACTGTCACGGTATTCAGCGGTGGCTCTGGTTCAACCAGAAGAAGCACCTACATCCCTCCAACAGCTTCAGGCGAAGCCGGTACCATGTATATCGAAACTCCTACCGAGGGACCTCAAGCAACTCTCACGGAAGATGAAGATGCCATTGTGGCTGCAACAACCGTCACAGTATTCAGCGGTGGTCCTGGCTCGGTCACCAGATCTGTTTACGTGCCTCCTACGGCGTCGGGTGAGGCAGGCACCATGTATATTGAAACGCCTACCGAGGGACCTCAAGCGACTCTCACCGATGAAGAAGACGCTATCGTGGCTGCAACTACTGTCACAGTCTTTAGTGGGGGACCTGGGTCTGTTACAAGATCTGTTTACGTACCGCCTACTGCTTCGGGCGAAGCTGGGACTATGTATATCGAAACTCCGACTGACGGATCTGCGGGTACGGTCACTGATGATAACGCTATTGAAGCCGCAACAACCGTTACCGTGTTCAGCGGAGGACCTGGCTCTATCACTAGGTCCGTTTATGTGCCGCCTACAGCCTCAGGTGAAGCTGGTACCATGTACATTGAGACGCCGACTGATGGATCTGGGGGTACTGCCACTGATGATGAGGTTATTGAGGCCAGAACAACTGTCACAGTCTTCAGTGGCGGTCATGGCTCAACCACAAGGAGTACCTATATCCCTCCTACGGCATCGGGAGAAGCTGGTACCATGTACATTGAAACGCCTACTGATGGAGCTGGGGTCACTGCCACCGATGACGATGATGCACTCGAAACTGACAATGCATCTGAAACCGATTTCGCTTCTGCTTCTGATACAGATGAAGACCTTGAGACTCCAACAAGTGGAGGTGAATTTGAGGCCATCACGACTGTCACCATCTTCAGCGGTGTTCCCGGCTCGGCTACACGAACGGTCTACATTCCCCCCACAGCATCAGATGGAGCTGGTACACTCATTATTGAAACACCAACTTCAGGCTCAGATGATGAAGATGAGAATGAGGGTGTCTCTGCCGGTATTACAGGAACAGGCGCTAGTAGTCCCACTGCCATTGTCTCCGACGGAAGAGGCAATGTGACTATCTACAGCGGCGGCCCTGCTTCATCCCCAGTTACTCGTTTTATCCCAGCCACCGCATCCGATGAGCCAGGTACTGTTGTCATTGAGACCCCTACATCTGGACCACAAGCGACAGGCATAGGTAACGTCACCATTGTTACCGGCGGCCCTGCTTCAGTCGCCCAGACTCGCTTCATTCCTGCCACAGCTACAGGTGAGCCTGGAACCATTGTCATTGAAACACCTACTGCTCAGGTTGAGGGCGGAGGTGTAGCCAACGTCACAATTTACAGTGATGTCTCTGGAAGTGTCGCTACCACTCGTTACATACCTCCAACGGCGCCCGGTGAACCCGGTACTATCGTCATCGAAACACCTGCTGTGAGAATAGACGATGGTGACAGAGAAACTACAACTATCTTTAGTGGAGTGTCTGGTTCTGGAACACGGACCGTTCTGATCTCTGCCACGGCTTCCGATGAGCCTGATACAGTCATCATCGAGACTCCTATCTCGGCAACAGAACCTGGAGCTCGACCTACCGTTACCATATACAGTGGAGTCTCTGCTACTGCGGCTACGACACGATTCATACCCGGTACAGCCTCAGATGATCCAGGTACTATTATCATTGAGACACCTATTTCGGCAGCGACATCTGGTGTTCGACCTACCGTCACTATCTACAGTGGCGTCTCTGCGACTGTGGCCACGACACGCTTCATACCCGGAACAGCTTCAGATGATCCCGGTACTTTGATCATTGAGACCCCTATTGCCGAATCGCAGACTGGTGGTCCAGCCTATGAAACTGTATTTAGCGGTGGACCAGGCACAGCTACTAGTACTATTACTCTTCCATCCACTGCTTCTGGCCAGCCAGGCATTGTGATCATTCAGACTCCTACAGAGGGAACTGGCGAAGAGACTCTGACAGGTGAGGACGAAGATACCACTGGCTCCATCACTGGTGGCCCCATCACAGCAGCGCCTTCTCTTGGAAATGTTACCATTTTCAGCGGCGGTCCTGGTACCGTCCGACAGACTATCTACATCCCTCCTACCGTCTTAGGCGAGCCTGGAACTGTTGTTATCGAGACGCCTACCTCGGTGCCAGACCCCGAGGCCACTGGGCCTGCTATCACCGCTACAGGTCCTGGTAACGTCACTATCATTAGTGGTGGACCTGGTACAGCGTCAAGGACCAGCTACATTCCACCCACCGCATCAGGAGAGCCTGGTACCATCGTCATTGAGACACCCACCACAGACCCGGATTTTGAAGCCAGCTTGACAGACGGCGGCTCTGAAGGGGCTGCCGGAACTACAATTGCTCCTTCTGTATCTGGAGGCAATGTCACCATTTTCAGTGGAATTCCAGGAAGCGTTACGAGAACTATTTACATTCCTCCTACAGCTTCTGGAGAGCAAGGAACTGTTGTTATTGAGACGCCCACAGGAAATGAGGAAGATGATGACGCACTTGAGACGGATACCGAGAGTGAAGTTACTACAACAGCTTCTGGTGGCCGGACCAATACTACCATCTTCAGTGGTGGCCCAGTAACTGCCATCCGAACTCTCTTCATCGAGGCTACTATTTCTGGGGAGCCAGACACCGTTCTTATTGAGACTCCAATTTCTGGTTCAGACCCAGAGGGCCCAGCAACAGCAGCCGGCCAGACCAACGTGACCATCTTCGGTGGCGGTAGCGGAACAACCACAAGAACTGTCTTTATTCCTGCTACAGCGTCTGGTGAGCCAGACACTGTTCTAATTGAAACACCTACTGGTTCTGCTGAGGAGACCGACTCCGATGACTCACCTACTGATGTTCTCACAGCGAGTTTGCCTCCTGGAGTTCTTCCCAACGTCACGCTCTCCCAAGGAGGTCCTGGTTCAGTTGCTACCACGATCTACATCCCCCCTACAGCTTCTGGTGAGGCTGGTACCATTATTATACAGACACCAACAGGGCCACTTGAAGACGAAGAGGCCTTGCCCACGGATGTCAGTGGTACCAATGTCACCATCTCCCAGGGAGGACCTGGAACGGTTGCTACAACCATTTATATCCCACCCACAGCTTCTGGACAGCCTGGCACTGTTATCATCCAGACGCCAACTGGGTCTGCTGACGATGAGGAGCCTTCAGTAACTGGTGGCAGCCTAGCCAACGTTACCATTTCCCAAGGTGGTCCTGGCTCGGTTGCAACAACGATTTACGTTCCTCCTACGGCGTCCGGTGAGCCAGGTACAATCATCATACAGACACCCACTAGCTCTAATGAAATCACTCAAACTCCTATAGTTGCGGTCGCAAATGTGACCGTCTCTCAAGGAGGACCCAACTCAGTTGCTACAACGATTTATATACCACCTACAGCTTCTGGTGAACCAGGCACAGTTATTATCCAAACGCCTACCGGTTCTGGTGCAATCACCCAATCCGCTACAGATGAGATCAGTGGGACAAACGTCACCCTCAGTCAAGGAGGTCCCGGTTCGGTTGCTACAACGATTTACATACCCCCAACAGCTTCTGGTGAACCAGGTACAGTCATTATACAGACGCCTACTGGCTCTGGTGCAATCACCCAGTCCCCTGCAACTGGGGTCACCAACGTTACCATTACTGAAGGCGGTCCTGGCTCAGTCGCAACAACGATTTATATCCCGCCTACGGTATCAGGTGAACCCGGTACTGTTATTGTCGAGACACCTACTGGTGCTTTCCAGACTCCGATAGTTGCGGTCGGCACCAATGTCACTCTCTACAGTGGTGGCCCAGTCACGGCAACTCGCACTTTATACTTCCCGCCTACTGCTTCGAATGAGCCAGGCACTGTTCTCATCGAAACACCAGCCGGAGCTGACGCTTCAGAAACTGGCGGTGTTGGCAACGTTACTATCTTTAGTGGTGTTCCAGGAACAGCTACTCGCACTATTTTTGTGCCTGCTACAGCAACTGGCGAGCCGGGAACTGTCATCATCGAGACTCCAACCGATGGCATCGCCTCAGTAACGGGAGGTGTCTTGGGTAATGTCACTCTCTACAGCGGTGTTCCAGGTGCGTCAGTAACAAGGACTGTCTTTGTGCCAGCCACCGCTTCAGACGAGCCGGGCACCATTCTTATTGAAACTCCGATCGAAGGCACAGCTTCAGAGACTGCAACCAGCGGCGGCAACGTCACTGTTTATAGCGGTGTCCCTGGAACGGGTACACGAACTCTCTTCATACCCGCTACAGTATCTGGAGAACCAGGGACTATCGTCATCGAGACCCCAGCTGGCTCGAGTGCAACAGAGACAGGAAGCGGCGTAGGTAATATCACCATCTACAGTGGCATCCCTGGAACAGCTACTCGAACTACCTTTGTGCCGGCCACGGTATCGGGCGAGCCAGGAACTGTCATTATTGAGACCCCGACTGGCGCCGCTGATGCAACAATTACCGGAACTTCAATTGCCAACGTGACCATCGTCAGTGGAGGACCTGGCTCAGTCGCTCAAACGAGATATATCCCGCCTACTGCTTCTGGCGAACCAGGTACTGTTATCATTCAAACTCCCACCGAGGGCCTCGGAGACGAAGAGACAGCGGGTATCACCGATGCAGCTACAGGAACTTTTGTGTCTCCTCAAGGACGCCCCAACACGACTGTTTACAGCGGAGGTCCCGGATCAGTTACCACGACTATCTACATATCAGCTACAGCCTCGGATGAGCTTGACACAATCCTCATACAGACTCCCACTGGTGGATCTGATGATGGAGATGATGATATTGAGACAGATGAACCTGGTAACACAACTACAGGAACGCTTGTGCTCCCCCAGGGAAGGACTAACACCACTATATATAGTGGTGGTCCTGGATCTGTCGCCACTACAATTTATGTGTCAGCTACGGCTTCGGATGAGCTTGACATCGTTCTCATCCAAACACCAACTGGCGGCTCTGGCGACGGTGACGTTGAAACAGACGCAGCGAGTGGCACAGCTACTGGTACGCTTACCGCCGGAGTTATTCAGAACGTCACCAGCTTTGTTGGTGGTCCTGGTACTGCTTTTCAAACCATCTACTTACCACCAGCATCCTCTGGGCAGCCTGGTACCGTTATCATCCAAACCCCTACAGGCGGTGTGGGAGAGGACGATGAGCCTACATCAGCTGCCAGTGGAACTGTCACAGGACCTATTACCGCTGGAGGAAGTATACAGAACGTTACCAGCTTCGTCGGTGGTCCTGGCACAGCTACCCAGACAATCTATCTGCCACCAGACAATCCAGATGAGCCAGGCACTGTAATCATCCAAACACCAACGGGTTCTGTCGATGACGACGACGAAGAAGCAACAACAACCTTCACTGGAACTGCAACAGGCACTATCACTGCTAGCCCAGGCAGGCAGAATGTTACCCTTTTCAGAGCTGGTCCAGTATCAACTACAAGAACCATCTATCTCCCTCCAGCCGAGCCAAATCAACCTGGAACAATCATGATTGAGACGCCATTTGCTTCTGGTGAGGCTTCTCAAACCGCGCCCGAAACCATGACTGGTGGTATCATTATTAACGAAAAACGGCCCAATGTCACCATCTTCACCGGTGGCACTGCTTCCGCTACACGGACAATTTACTTCCCGCCTCAGTCTGACGAGACGGATCAGCCAGGCACTGTTGTTATTGAGACGCCAACATCTGGACCTGAAGATGAGGACTCAGGCTCCGAGCCTGTGACAAGCCCTGGTGGCTCTTCAGGTGGACCATCTAACATCACCGTATTCACTGATGGTACTGCGTCAGCTACAAGAACCATCTACATTCCACCCACGGCATCTGGTGAGCCCGGTATCGTGCTTGTTGAGACTCCTGCGTCTGGCTCTGAGGAAGATGACGAGGCAGCGTCAACTGGAGCTGCTGAAACGGGTGCCAGCACAACAGAACTCCCATCTGGTGTCCAGAATGTCACAATCTTTAGCGGTGGCCCTGGCTCAGTTGCTACGACTATCTATTATCCACCTCGGTCTGATGAGCCCGGTGCAGCAGGCACGGTAGTCATCCAGACCCCGACATCCGGTCCTGGAGGAGACGACGAAGAAGAGGAGGAGGAAGAGGAAGAGAACGCTACATCATTACCTTCTGCAACTGAGGCTATCTCAAGCACGATCCCTTCGGGTGCCGTTCAGAACGTTACAATCTTCAGCGGTGGACCTGGATCGGTTACAACCACCATCTATTTCCCACCTAGGTCAGATGAGCCAGGCTCGCCTGGAACTGTGGTCATTCAGACACCAACATCAGGCCCTGACGAAGATGAGGATGGTACATCATCGCCGATCGGTGGTGCAACAACAGGGTCTCCTGAAGTTATTCAAAACGTCACGCTATTCAGCGGCGGCCCTGGCTCTGTTGCCACAACCATTTACTTCCCTCCCAGGTCAGACGAACCCAACGCACCTGGAACTGTTGTCATTCAAACACCCACAGCCGGGCCAGATGCTGTGTCTTCTTCAGCGCCACTCAGTCAGACAATTACGAGTATACCAGCATTCCCTGAAGATATCGACGAGACAACTACAAGCACACCACTCTTCCCTGAAGAGATTCAAAACGAGACACTCTACACTGGTGGCTCCGCCTCAACGACAAGGACAATCTATCTCCCACCGGACTCAGACGACGAACCAGGAACCGTCATTATCGAAACGCCAACTTCAGGACCTGCTGCTTCAACAACTGCAGCCGCAAGTAGCCAACCCACAGTCATTTCTCCTGTTGCTGGCACCAACGTCACTATCTTCAGATTGGCTCCTAGCACAGCTACTGCTGCTCGAACTATCTACGAGCCACCGACTGCGCCCAATGAGCCAGGTACTGTTATTGTCGAGACACTTGCCGCAGCAGTATCAGCGACTGGATCATCCTCATCAACAGCGACTCAACCGCTGAGCCTAGAACCAACGGTTGTGGTGCCGGTTAACAATCCTTCCACCAGCATCACCTTGGTGGGCTCAACGACAAGCTCACTTGCACCAAGCAGCGCAGCGTCTGCCAGCGCATCCCAGAGTAGCTCACCGGCAGGTCAAGATACCACTGCCCCAGTAAGCTCGTCCGCACCTGGTGGTGTTTCAACAACCAGCAGCGCCATGGCCAGCAGCTCGACCACACCCGCAGCTGGTGCCGAGAGCAGCTCATCCCAGAGTTCATCGCCAGCAGCTCAGAGTTCTACTACACCAACGGCCGCGGTCGCTAGTAGCAGCAGTGCAGCAGCGGCCAGTAGTTCAGCGGCAGCAAGTAGTGCAGCGGCATCCAGCTCAGCGGTTAATAGTCCTACCAGCACTTCAGCTGACAGTGCTGCGGCCACCAGTACCACTCCCTCAGTGGCTGTTCCTGCAAGCAGCTCATCGCCAATCCCCCCGCCTGCAGCAGCATCTAGCTCTTCCTCACTCGCGGCACCAGCATCCAGCTCAACTAGCAGCTCTGTCATTGCAGCACCAGTACCAACCACCACGAGCAGCGCAGTAGTCCAAGGAGTAACCACAAGCACTACAAGCAGCACATCCAGCGAGCCTCTCGCACCAAGGCCCAGTGGAACTTTTGGTACCAGGTTCGACTGCAACGGCTTTGCCTATGTCATTAACACGCTTCTCTCCAACACCCTCTCACGCGTCGATCTCAGCACCGGCCAGCGCGTCTCTATTGCTTCGGGTGTTGGACCAGGCGGTGCCATCAACGGTATTGGATTCAACCCAGCGGACGGCTACATCTACGGCATGGTCCAACAGGGCCTTCTGGTTAATCTCCTGTGCGGTCTTCTCGGCTGTCCGCAGTCGCAGCTTATCCGTATTGACAGGAACGGAAACCATGAGCTTCTGCCGCTCATCATCCAGACCAACGCGATTAGCATGGGCGATATCGATGACCAGGGCCGTTTTTGGATCTCGGAGAGTGGAAGGAAGTGGTGGGCAATCGACGTCAAACCCGGATCTCGCACCTTTGGCAGGATTCTCACCGAGGGTACGTCTTCCATCGGCTTGCTCACTGGTGTAGGCGACTGGTCCTTTGTACAGGGCGGAGGCACCTATCTCTACTCGGTGCAGTCCTCAGTGCTCGGGAATGGCCTCCTTCAAACCAACGTTGTGCGGTGGTCTACCACTAGCCGAACTTGGGAGAGCTTCTCAAGCCATCCCAACATCCTGCTCACGGCGCTCAATTTGCTCTGGGGCGCCACCTTTTCAGCACCCGGTACTTTGTACGCGCAGGAGAACTTACTGGGTCAGACGTGGAAGTTCACGCTCGGAAGCAGCGCCGCCCCCGAGCCGATCAGAGGTGGAGCTATCTTGAACTTGTCTGGAGATGGCGCCAAGTGTGCCAGTGGAGTAGTGACATAAGAGGTGTTATGAGCGGCAAGATTGTATAAACGCCGCGGGGACGAACAAATGTACTGTCATATTTTCCTTTGTATATGTCAAGCGGTCTATGTATTTCTCCATGTACTTTTAGTCAGTGATCGTTTCATGATCAAGAACAATTTCATTTTTCATCAACAAACGCTCCCTTCACGTGGCCTTAGCCGGTGCAGAAGTCAATGTAGTAGAGCAAACACATCCCTGGTCCGCAAGGCTGGTAACTGGAGGGGAGTTGCAGGTCGCCTCAGCCGTCCAAGAGGCGTATGTGGTGGTAGGCTCCTCAGTCGCAACCTCAGCCTTGACGAGGACAGGGATGATTTGACCAGTAGCCAGGCGGAAAGGCTGGTGGTTCAGCGCTTCGAGAAGCTTGGTGATCTCGCCAGAGTGGCTATTGATGCTGATCCAAACACCGTTGTCACTGGTAAAGATATCGTCGAGCACGTCCTTGCTGCGCGCCAGCTGATGCTCGCCAGTCTCGCCCTTCTTGCCAGTCCAGAGCTCGTCGAACTCGGTGAAGCCCCTCTCGAACTTGACCTTTGGCGCAAGAGTCTCGATGTAGGTCTTGTTGGAGCGGTGGTCGCAGGTGCGGATGCTGATACCCTCGCGAAGAAGTTCCTTGACGACGAGCTTGAACGGCTTGTTTCGTGGCATTTTGATGCCCTTGAAAGCCTCACGGGCGGTAATGACGCAGCGGGCCAGGGGAGAGGTGTAGTAGGTGTCGAAAAAGGGCATGCCGTGGTCTGCGAAACGACTCTTGAAGTAGGCGTTGGCCTTGTAAGCCTCTTCTAGTCCAGCAGGGGTGAGAAGAGGATCCTCCCAGATAGCGGTTCCATTGCCGGATAGAGGACCCCAGTAGCACTGCAGGTGGTTAGTACAAATAGCATAGTATCTGGGCGGATGACTTACGTTCCAGGCTGCCTTGCCGTAATAAGACTCGGCTGCGTTGTGCCAGCCTTCGCCGTGTCGTCCCATAACGAGGACCTTGTAGCGGGTGCCATGACGGGCCTTGCGATTGAGGCTCTCAACATAGGTCTCGAAGCGCTCCCACTGCGTCTTGCCTCCCTTTCGGGGGTGTTTGGGGTCTGTGGGATAGGCGCGGTTCACAAGACCAAAGTTCCATTGAGCCTGCGGTGGTTAGAAGGTGATTGCGCTGGGTCGATATGAGGTTCATACATAGTCAAAGGTCGTAGGATCGGTTGCAGGATCATCTTGCATAAAGAAACCTGGAACGGGTGTGTACTTGATCTCCTTGCCTTTGGCAAAGTGCCAGTCGGCGAGAGCAGAAGGCGCAAGAGCAAGGAGCGTAGAGACAGTGGTGAACTTCATGTTGCAGGGTCAATTGGTCACTGGTGAGAAGCCATGATAAGCTGGAAGGACGCTTTGTTTATATATTGCTGTGCCCACGTGCTACCCCGACTAAGGGTAACATCACACTCCCATCGTGAACGGCGCGGGTGTCTATCGTCCAATCTTTCGGGAAATCTTGGCCCGAACGAGGTACCATTGCAGTAAAGATCGGAGCCAATAGATCGGGAACGTGGCGGCAAGGGCCGAGCAAAGTGGGGATCATGGCAGGGTCTTGAGATCCCGAGTAGGAGTCAAATCCGGGGATTCGGTGAGAGAGGACGGAGGTTTAAACTGAGTGAGGAAGACGATGGCAGGTGGTATTTTCTTGGTGTTGTTGCTGTTGCTGCTGTAGCACGTGGTGTGTGTCTGAGATTGGATCACGGATGTTGATTTGATGCTTGCTTCTGGCACGGCCACAAGAGAAACTGGGGATACACAATGCGGTCAGAAATACCCATGTCTGCTATCAAACTCATATTTTGTGCTTCAAATGCGATATTGAAGAAAGCTTCAGAGACAAGCTCAAGCGTCTTGTTTGGTGGTGATAGGAGTTGCCTCAGTCGTAAGCTCATTAAAAACAAATGCACTTATCAACGATGGACCAATCATGTCGCTCCAAAATTGTTAAGCCAACCAAACTCATTACTGTATCCTCCACCCCCAACAGCTCAGCTCACCACTACCACCGCCAACTTATAGAAGACCCCTAAGTCTTAATCTTAAAACATCACCACCGCTTCTTTTTCTTCATTTTTAGACCTGATACTTATACAACTGCGGCCTTTCTTAACAAGCATCTCACTGTGTTTTACTTCTCGCCACCATGGCCTCTACCGACCCCACTAACCCCTCTAACGAGGAGCTGCACCTTGAGGGTGAGCCCGCGCCTGAGCTACTCGATGGACGCATCTGGGTCGATGGCTGCTTTGACTTTTTTCATCACGGTACTTTCTCCCGCTCTCCCTCTTTCAGTATGAGATTTTAACACCATCAGGCCATGCCGGTGCCATCGTCCAGGCCCGCCAGCTCGGCGATGAGCTCTACGCCGGCGTCCACTCCGATGAGGCTATCCTCGCCAACAAGGGCCCTACAGTCATGACCCTGGACGAACGGTGATTCCAAAACTTTCTACGGTCTGTCTAGTGGCGGACTCAGCAAACTTACTAACGCGTCGCAGTCTCGCTGCTACAAACGCGTGTCGATGGGTCACCCGTTCCATCGGCCATGCGCCCTACGTCACATCTCTCCCCTACATCACCCACTACGGCTGCAAGTACGTAGTTCACGGCGACGACATCACGTCCGACAGCGATGGTAACGACTGCTATCGCTTCGTCAAGGAGGCTGGACGATTCAAGGTGGTTAAGCGCTCACCTGGCATCTCCACCACTGACCTCGTCGGCCGTATGCTGCTATGCACCAAGACGCACTTCATAAAGTCTCTCGAGAAGAAGCTCGCTGGCGAAGAGGGCGCTGGCACGCCCGAGGAGCGTGCTGCCGAGGGAGAAGCCATGCTGGAACGCATGAAGCTGTACGCCACTGATGCCTCGGGCAAAGCACCTGGCGCCGAGGTCTTTTTCTGGACGGCGTCCAGGCCTGCCAAGACTGAAGACGGCGAGGAAGAGAAGGGCAGCTTCCGCCAGTTGATTGAAGGACCGGGACCCAAGCCCGGCCAGCGCGTGGTGTACGTTGATGGAGGTTATGATCTCTTTTCCAGCGGCCACATTGAGTTTCTGCGTCAGGTCGTGCTCGCGGAGGAGGAGCTTGCGCGCAAGGACGGCTGGTACTCTGAACAGGCTGTGGATGAGCGAAAGGGCAAAGGAGAAGACTATCCTCCGGCCTATGTCGTGGTAGGCGTGCACGAAGACGAGGTGATCAACCAGTGGAAGGGAATCAACTACCCCATCATGAACACCTTTGAGCGTGGTCTCTGCGTTCTTCAATGCAAGGCAAGTTGGATCCCGAGTTTGTGTACTGATAGATAAGAAAGCTGACACGTCCCGCAGTACATCAACTCCGTCATCTTTGGCGCCCCCTTCTCGCCCACAGAGCCCTACCTCACAACTCTGCCACGCGGAACCCCAGACGCTGTGTACCACGGCCCTACATCCTTCATGCCTCTAACATACGACCCGTACACGGCTCCCAAGGCCATGGGAATCTACCGCGAGATCGGAGCGCACACGTTCGCGCACGTCAACGCGGGCGAGATCGTGCAGCGCATCATGAAGAGTCGCGACATGTACGAGGCGCGACAGCGGGCAAAGGGCATGAAGACCGAGGTCGAGTCTGCAGCGCGGGAGCGCGAGATTCTCGAGGAGGAGCAGCGACAGAAGGAGGCTGAGCGTGATGGTGTGGTGTAATGGTGGCGCAGAGTACCAAGATGGCGGTCTGACAGTGGGATGCGGCTAGATAAGGGGGTAAACTAGGAGTGGTCTTCAACAGACCCCGAGAACAAGAGAAGGGGGAAAATAGTCAGTTTAATCATGATACCTAGAAACCCAGATGGCGAGTTTTAGATCATTCAATGCGACAAGTCGTACCTTTTTACCTAGTAATATGTCGATATCATGGCAAGCTGCCACGCCATCATGATACATATATCTCCCC
>JABFFF010000596.1:0-25251 GCA_013623665.1 Fusarium sublunatum | reverse complement strand
ACTTTTGACCACTAATTTTAACACGTTTTTCCAATACCGGGGCTCATCTTACCCCACTATCATCTGTCATCAGCAATTCAGTTAAGCTTACTGCTGTACTGTACTGTGCCAGCTTCACAGCTAAGCTTCTACCGTGTCACCAGCACAACAACCCATCATCCCACCTTCAATGCCTCAGATCAGCATCAACCTCGAGCAAGAGAACAACAACAGCCTTGGACTACAGCTCCCAAGCTCCAGTGGATCATCGGCACTGACGACTCCTCGACGCCCCATCACGCCCACGCCCACGCCCAGCTCGGCCCCTCCGACGGGCCTCGTTGTCTTCTCGGGAGGTAGCGCCGCTAACAATCTCGTCGATGTCTTCGAGAGTGTTCGAGAAGCCAACCAGTGCAACCTGAGCTATGTCATCCCCATCTCTGACAACGGCGGGAGCAGTAGTGAGATCATCCGTGTCTTTGGTGGACCAGGTTCGTCTTTTCACTTCCACGTGGCACGACAAGGAACATCAAGTTAGAGGCTGACCCGGGAACAAGGCATCGGAGACGTGAGATCTCGACTGGTTCGTCTTATTCCCAACGACGGAAAACCAGAGACGGCGGCTATCAAGCACTTTTTCAACCATCGCCTACCAAAAGCCTATGCTGAGGCACGGTCAGAATGGTTCGAGATTCTCGAGGCGACTCATCATCTCTGGAACGACATTTCCTCTCCCAAGCGTGAGCTCATCCGCTCGTATCTCAACAGCTTCAATCTTGAAGTTGTCAAGCGCATGAAGCCCAGCAGTCGCTTTGACTACTCTGGAGCCAGCATTGGAAATCTCTTCCTCACTGGCGCTCGTCTTTTCACCGGGAGTTTCGAAGCAGCCATCTACCTCTTGAGTTCCATCTGTTCAGTGCCTGACACAATAGCAGTGTTGCCAGCTCTCAACACCAACTTTGCAAGCCATATCGCCGCTGGTCTGGAAGATGGCACGATAATCACCGGCCAGAACGACATCTCTCATCCCAGTGCTCCGACCGCCGCTGTCCCGGGGGCATCAGCTGGAGTGCATAGCCCAACAGTATCGCGACAGTCGCCGTGGGATCATGATCATCACCACGTAGAGGACGCCAACTTGCCAGGAACATTGCCTGCGCTACGCCGACCGGCTATTGACTTCTCCAAAGATCAAGAAGAAGATCTGCCGGCGAGGATCTCGCGGCTATGGTACATCAATCCGTATGGCGAGGAGATCAAGATGCCCGCCAACCCGCGGGTTCTAGATGCACTTCGATCCGTTCACAGCATAGTGTATAGCATTGGCTCCCTGTTCACGTCACTGATCCCGAGTCTCGTCCTCCGCGGCGTTGGCGACGCTATTGCCAGTCCACAAGTCCGCAACAAGATCCTCATCCTGAATGGCACTACCGACCGCGAGACCGGTCCCTCTACAGCGCCCTTCACCGGCCTAGATTTTGTCGGGGCTATCGCAAATGCTCTCGCCGACTCAAGAGGTCTGCCGAAACCCTCGGAAGATGAGTATTGCCGCTATGTGACGCATGTGATCTACATTGAAGGGCCAAAGTCGCCCAAGGTGGATAAGCAACAATTCGGATTATTGGGCATTGATGCGACGCGGTTGTATGGCCCGAAAGATGAGCAGGGAAGAGGTGGACGGTATGATACCAAGGCCTTGACGCAGGCGCTTGAGACTATCATTGGAAGAAAGGATGCGCGATCGGACAAGAGTCGACGCAATACTCTTGTGGGGTGAGGATATAATAGACGATGAGTTGAGATATGTGTCTGTAATATCAGTGCTTGAGAAAAGACAGTTCAGTTGAGGAGCCTGCCTCAGCCGAGACTGGAGTGTCAGATTGAGAGTAAGCTGAGTGGCACACAGACCATTATATGTAGAAGCGTTGTATTAGATGTATCGCTGCAATATGCGCTCAAACTCCTGCCCTGACAGTAATCATTCCTCCCTCTGTGTCCTTACGCCGTAACCCCCAATGACCGTTACCCATAGCCCATTCCTTCGATCCACCGCATCTATTCTCATGCCATCGGGGCCGGCGACACGAGCATATAGGCCATCACCACTGGCCAGGCGGTCGACAGTAATATAGCCGCTAGCACCGAGCTGAAAGTCGTCCTCACGCGGTCGTAGGGTCCCTTCCATCGGTCGATCAGAGCACATGTGCTAAAGATCATGGCGCAGGCGTAGAGAGACGAAGCCCAGAAGATGCCGAGGAACATGTCCGAGTGTCTGTCCTCGGGGCTGAGGACGACGGCCGAAGTATCGGGGACGAAGGTTGAAGAAAGATTGTTGCCCATTGCGACGGGTTTTGATTGTGGTTGTAAGTTGAGTGTTGGTGTAGTTGGAGACTTGGAGATGGATATAGATGTTGTGGAGGTGGTACTATGCCACTTGAGAGATTGTAAAATTAAAAATATTTTTATACGATGATTCTGGGTAGAATTAAATCACTCGCCAGCGAGGAAAAGAAAGGAATAAGACACAAACCCGAATTCCAAGAGCGAAGGGCTCTTAGAAAAGAGATGCTCCCCTCTCCCATAATGCATGAGACCGACAGGGGTCTCACCACCCATCACAGCAACGGGCCAATGACAGTGTCGGGCCTGCGATTCACTGAGGCCGGGGCCAAGACTACCCGGTCGCGGAAGCGTCTCGTTGGTTGAAGCTGTTGGTGACGATGGCGCCCACGGGCCAATTGACTTGTGCTTTAAGCGCGCGGGATATAGAGAGAGGCTTGTGAGCTGATGATAAGCCCATTCCGTGATACTAGAATTTGAATAATTAAATTCTCTAGTCTTGAAGCTATTCTACAGCTTGTATATTTAGTCTTGATTGCTTATCCTGTGCTTGGCCTTCTTCGCCTGTTTCCATTTGTGTCTCGGATCTGAGGCGATGGCGCGATGTAACAATGGTCAAACCTCCAAGCAAACGTCGAATGTTGGCTCGATACGTGAGAAGTATCATCCCTGTTTTTTCTAAGAGAACAATACATCTTTTAACTTATAGCAATGCATTTATTGCTGAATTTTTACTGAACAATCACTTTCTGCTGCATCCGAAACCACTTCTTACTCTTGTCCGGCTTCGGCTCCGGGCGGCTCCACTTTTACCTCCGGAACCAGCCGTCAAGCATGGTAGGTTTTCAGATTCTGTCAAGACGCACCTCAGTTATAGAAGCAGCAAACTCATTGTCCCTTTCTATAAAATTTTATAAAGCAAACACCTGCATTCCGCATGCGTAGATCCTGTGAGTTTCTACAAGCGCAGCTTTTTAAGCTTTTCATTTTACATGTTCGTCAGCACATGACTATAGACAGACTGGATAATTCAAGACTCCACTACGACTGTGTAATATCTCGAGGTATCGAACAACTGACTAGTAAAGCAATATCCTGAGAACCAGTGAAATTCCTAACTATGCTATCTATTATGAATGTAGGGACCTTCGAGTATATAATAAGCGAATAGATTCCCGCTTTCCATATCATCACGATTAGGAATTCTCCAACAGATCAAGAACATCTCCAGCTTCTTATCGCCAGAATCGACCCCTTGAGTCGCATCATGGTTCTGTTTCCTGGTTTTCGAGACCGGCATCACATCCTCTCACATATAAGCAGGAATTGGGAAGCGCACGGCTACCTCTGTCTTCAGCCGACCATCATTGCGGCAGCTGATGAGCTTTGGGACGATTGGTACTCACGAATGCCCTGGACGTACCAGATGACGCCTAGCCCGCACTATGTAGAAGCTGTCGTCTTGCTGTGCCATGCTGAGCCCTACAGCTTGCCTTACAACAGGCCCAACCCGGACAAGACGACCTGGAACGAGGTATCCCATCTCACTCGCTTCTGCATCCAGGTCCTCGTGGTGCTGATGAGAGCTCTTAACGAGCGTTACCCTATAACTAGAACAAGGCGTGTGGGCCTCGTGCATCTGGCTGTTGACCATGCTAAGCTCTGCATCAAGGCGCGGTCTTCAGAGGACTGGATCGACCGACGTGCACAGAGAGACTCTTCGAGCCACGGAGAGAGCAGTTCTAATCAGGAACAGTAAATATTGGTGCAGGTGTAAGAGCCCAGGTAGATGCACAGCTTTGTGGCTAAAGCTAAACGTGACAATTTTATCTAGCTAGCTAGCAGCTATGAATAAAAACGCGCATCATATGAGTAATTTGGGGGAGACTACCAGTAAGAAAAATAGTAAATGATTCTCCGGATCGTTGATTGATCTTTTGTGTCCTGTTGTATATACAAACAGGTTGTGTTAATATATATGCCCGACTATCCTTTGATATTTGGCTGCCCAAAGGCACACAAATGTACTAATAGAGAGCCTTGTTTGATTTTGTAGTTCCTTCAGTAGCGTCAAAGTTAATTGTCTTCCTGCAACACTGATGCACCCCTATCTCAACTTCCTCATGCATGATTGCAGATTTTGATACAGTTTTTGTCACTGCAGCGTGATATAGAAGTCCTACTAAATGTCCTCAATAATCTTGTCTGTCAAACCTGCAGCTTACCTCCGTAAATCCAAGTATAAAAATGTCGTCCTCGTCCTTTTTTCAAAAGGTTCCAGCTTCCTCCTCATTACAAAATCCTGACCTTGAAAACAACTAGTCAACACAACATACAACACCACACTACCACACCACACTACCACACCGACACATATACGCCAAAATGACTGCCTCAGCACGACGAGCGATCCAGGTCGCCACTAGCCATAACTTCATGAATACCTACCCTGGCTATTCACGCCTCGTCTACAACACAAAGGGGCAAATCCTGAACGCACAAGGGCACAACCTCAAGGTTCAGAGACAAATTTACGACCACAACAAGGCGCTCGGTGCCCATGGTTCAAGGATAGAGCAGGCCATGCGAAAGATCGAGAAGACTACCGAGCGAATCGAGGAGACGTCGAAGCGGATTGAGCGGGATGTCGAGCATGCGCGGGAGATAAGGAAGAAGTAAGACAGCAAGATAAGCTATTAAAATTCGAGGGATTTCGAGACCATGAAATATCATGCTTCATCCCTTAGAGTATCATACTAGATGTGTTAGCTGTAGCCTTATGAGAAGATGAATTAAATCATGGGTTCTTGGTCATTGTCATTTTGCTTACCCCTAAGCTGCCCATGTCTGGAGACACCGCGCTAATAAAGGCGCCTTTGATCAGTATACCAGACCAGTGCACATGTGATACTTCTGGAGGGAATTGGCGCTTTAAAGTTGAATCCCATAGTAGATTGGGTTGAGGGCATAGTCGAGACCCAATGTAAGTGTTTAGTGAGCTACTTTTGTCCACCGTTTAGCTCTACTCAAGACCCATGCTGGCTATGTTACATATGTCATGGCCACAAAGATGACAAAACGGTAAAGGATGTATTACTTGGAAAAGTAGTTAAGCTTAATGACAAACATAAATCTGACATCTACCAGGGTCTCCTCAACTTCAACCCCTGTGCAACGTGATCGTGTTGTCGTACCTCTAAGGCCAATTCCTCCAACAATCTAGTGATCTTCATAGCCAAAGTTTCAACCGCCCAAGATAGCATTAAAAAAGTAAAATGAAATCCATTAATGAAATTGAAACCTTAAGCATCACTAACATTGTCATACGTGCCAAAACCTAAAGTTCCGCCCCATATTCCTGTCTGAGAAGATTCTCTACCATACTACATATCTGATATTTCGACAACTTCTTACCAATGAGGCGTCCGCCTTAGGTTAGCCTGTTCAAGGTTTCTGTCCATTGCCCTAAAATGACGTCTAATTTCTTCATCCTCGTGCCGTTGACGTTGTCTCTCCGGGAAACGGAGATTATTAGGGAGGGGGGTACGGGGTATGTGTCTGTCGTCTTCAAAACTATCGTATCTACGACGACCACCGCGGCCATAGTCACCGGGAGAGAGAACATACTGCTCTTCCTCCAGGGATCGATGGTAACTGCAAAGAAGAGGATGCAACGGATGAGTTGAGTCTCTCCGTGCAGCACAGCCATCCTTGGAGCATGCCTCTCTCACGCAGTACCCGCTGGGGACCTTGGACATCTGATGACAGAGTGCGTTGGCGCATGCGTGGATCTGGCAGAAAGGCGAGCTGGAGCCGTCTTCATTGGCTTTCTCACGACAGCCAGGCTTTTGGCAGGTGTGTCTTGGACAGTTCTGGAAGCGCATCTCTGCTGGACTGACGATACAATCCAGGCAACCTGATACAGAGCATGTGTCTAGAGCATATAGTTAGCTTATGAAACTGCAGAAAAAGTGGGAGACTTACGTTCGCGGCACCAGCGTGTGAAAGGAGACTGAAGCAGGTCTCGCACCTGAGTACAGTTGGCTACATTGCACTTGTGCTCGATGCAATAGCCAGAATCGGCCATGACGATGGCATCACATCCTCCTGGGGCTTGACACAGCTGATGGTTGGGACAGAATGCCCTGGGAACTCTGTCGCTCCCAACGACAGCGTGAGAGCTGCATCCTGGCGAGGAGCAAGGCTGATGACGGATGCACTTTTTAACATCCCGGCCTTGCTGGTATGTTTGACGGAGGCAGTTGGGGTCCTCACAGGTGTGTTGTTCGCAGATGCGAGAGCCGGGAATACGATCAGCTGTGCAATCTGGCACCGAGCATTTGGTCTCTCGAGCGTGTTCTGCGCAGTATTGTGTGTTCGAGTCGCGACGAGGCTTGTAGCATCTGCCTTTTCTGCTCTTCATCTTGCACGAGTCTATAGTATGTCAGGACTTTCTGTCGTGCATCTGTGTGCAAGAGTATGTTACATACGCTTAGGGCATAGCCACTCATAGGTACTTCCAATATCAGAGTACGAGAAAGATTCTCCCTCGATAGCCAAGAGATCGACGGAGCATCCAGGCTGGGCGCAAGTAGAGTCTATATAAGTCAGATTTCTGTGAAAGTCTGTCAACCTGCATCTAAGGGCACTCACGTGTGTAGCAGAATTTCTTCCCGAGCTCAGTTTGAGCAGTACACATTGGTCCAGCATAGCAGGCATCTGAAGGGTATGAGTAACTGTACAGGATATAACAGCAATGGTACATACGATACTTGCAATACATGGATACTCCTCTGGTCGTCTTATATGCCCCTGTTTGCTTGTCGCACCCCGGCACTCGACATTTTCTGTATGTGTGGTCATGACCATGGGTCGCTTTGTTGCCGCTATTCTTACTGTCACCCATGGTGAAGAGATTGGTGATGTTTCTTGTGAAATGGTAAATACCCAGAGTTGTATGGAGAACCTGGATACTGTAAAAGACCTGGATTGTTAAACTCCAAGCTGTGCTCCTGGAAACCGCCGATAATCTGAAATG
The DNA here is from genome assembly GCA_013623665.1 of Fusarium sublunatum. Taxonomy (NCBI): domain Eukaryota; kingdom Fungi; phylum Ascomycota; class Sordariomycetes; order Hypocreales; family Nectriaceae; genus Fusarium; species Fusarium sublunatum. Next base: position 17,894 of record JABFFF010000596.1, on the reverse strand, counting down.
GTGTATAGTACTAGAAAGTTTGAAACTTGCTTGTAGAGTAGTATTGAATGGGCGCAAGTAAGAAGAAGGATCGTCCTAATATACCTCTCCTAGAACCTTTGAATGGGTAGTAGTCTCGTGAGTCAACCCGCTTAGGCAGATATCAGATGCCGCCCAAGACTTACAATATATTGCCCTGTGTAGCATCTAAGCCTAATCCTCGGCGTCACACAGATAGCTGTTTGAATTGTAGAAACTCTGACCATCAATAGCATGGGCGAGTGTAACACCGGAGACAGGCAGCTTCGGAAGCGTATGCGTCTCGGCTGTCAGAATGATACGTCCCCGCCGTCGGAACCGAGCTTTTCAAGGAAGAAAGCCAAGGGATATCGAGATGATGCCCGGAAGAGAAGATGTGTTAGGAAGTTGGGCCTTGACTTATGATTTCAACTTACACCAAAAGCCATCTTTTCGGAGCACCAACGTTACTTGATAGCCTGTATGAAAAGCAATGGAAGACCAGAGGTGAGTCAAGCTGCTATTACTCTTTCCTTGCCTTTAGGCGTTGTTTGCGATTGAAGAGTGACAGTTTGTCGGTGGTGCAAACCATCTCGGACTGCTTTGTATGATTTGCTCCGTCACTTATGGCTTTGACTCAGCCTATCCAGTTAGGCTAAGACCTGTCTCAAAGAACCATATCGACGACGTACCCCTTTCGGCTGGTTCGCTCAAGTCTCCAATGGTCCTATGCTAATTGAGAGAGTGAGAGAGAGGCCTGAACTGTACAGACGCCTGAGACTTACAATGACGTTGATTAATTCAGCCTCAAGATTCTGTGCTGTAGCTCAACTGCCGTGGCTTGTGACCTTCGTGTAGCGGAACTCATGTGTAGCTGCCTGCTGGCTCGCGTGTTTGGGCACCGCCTCATCGGCTTCGCCTACACACATCTGTTTCAACCTTCCTGAGTCATGAGGCTAACGATGTAGCCCACATCTCGATCTCTTCGCGAAGTTACTTGCATTTTTTGGATGAAGCAAGCCCCTGATGCGGCGGTGAAAGGATGAATGGAGACTAGGCGAAGGACGGTTTGACTAGCAAGCTTTGATTCTAGGCAAGCAAATGTTAACCCAATCTTCTTGTTGAACCGGCATGCACAAGTAACCTTGCGTCCACGTGTAGAGGCTTGGAAACGCCCAACTCACCCGGCTTTGTGCTTTGTGCTTGTTGACGGGTGACTGCTACGGACTACTTTGACGCAGGAGTTGTTGACATATTCGGGTAAATGTTGTCATGCGGTTCTTTTGGCTTGAGATGATTTCAAATCAAAGGAAAGACAAAAAGATACCTAAAATATCTCAAGACGGCTGTCACGATGCCGTGGTCACTCACCCCTGCCCCAGAGGTTGTGGTACGAGGCGCGAACTTTTTGTGCATTCGGTTGGAACACCGTTTTTCTTTTTGCTTTTCGATCACTAGCGGCAAGAGAAGACGTAGGGGAATATCTGAAATCAAACATACTATTCGAAGTCGAAATTGGTCACAGTTTGTGGTATGGATAAACGTGTTGAAAAGGAAGGAATTTGTTTTATTCTGATGAATCATCCAACGGACTCCTTCTCCAGAGGTCGAAGCTAGCTAGCCTCAACGAGCTCCTCGTTTTTCAGGCCTTCACTGCCACTGACTACCTCCATCTCATGCACACAGCCGTAACCCCTGTTTCTGCCTTCCTCAACAAAAGTCCACACCTCGAATTCCAGTTTGACAAGCATTTTTCTTTTTTTCTTGTGAGGCTTTGACCTTCATTCGTGTCTGTTACTGAGGCACCGATCTATTGCACTATGATGCATAGGCTCGTCGGTGTACGCTTTGTGCGGCCGGCTTCAGTTGCGAAGAAACAACACTCGAACGTGTGCATGATTCCACGCCTGATTTGTGAGTAATCACACAACTTCTTTTCTCGTTATACTGTCTTCATCTCGTCTATGCTGTGGTATGGTTAGAGGAAATGCCTCGCGCAAAAGAAATGGTCTTACCTGAGAGGGTGCCTAGCGACAATAGTAGACATGCTAACATCGCTAGAGGCCACCACATGACCAAGCCAGGCATCCCAGTGCTTCGAAGTAACAGTCTGGTCTCCTCCTATTACAGCAGCCCTCCAGAGCGATGCGCAGGATACTCTGCCCCGGTGGCACCAAAGGGAGGCACGAGAGCTCAAGCGACAGACCTCCTACATCGGAGACTCGAAGGAAATTCATCGTCAGCAGACTACTTCAGTCATGGGTCGCCCAGACCAAACAGAGATACAAGCCCAGATCACCTAGCCGAGCACGTAACAGCAAGTACTCATGCGCTGCAGGCAATCAACCCTTGAGCCACCACGACGCCCTCGTTGTTCGCAAGCCCTGCTTCCACTACCCGTCAGTCACACGCAAACCAAAGCAAATGGACTGGATGACTCTTACCTTTGCTAACACCTCCTCCCACATGAGAGACAGGCCACGGGGGACCCGATCGTTGTCAGTCCTCAGTGAATCATTTGTCGAGAGTGATGGGGGTCGAAAGCATTTAAATATGACCTTGACCCTTACACATTGTCCCTCCACCGCATCCTCTCGCAAGCTTTCCCAGAATGGGGAATGAGATCGTATATTTGTCGAGGGCTCGTCCTCCTCCCGCTGAGCGTACACACGGGACGTGCTAGGTGACTAGCCAGACAATTTTCACCACAGACGACTGTGTATCCGGATGACTTCGGCAGAGTTCTAGATTGGGAAGTTCCTCCTTATCTGCATTTTGGTGAGCACCGTGCCAGGCTGATTGCAAGAAATCTTTCCTTCTTGCCATATCGGCAGTTGGAATAATTGCTGACGAATCTTCACAGAAAATGAGACAAGGTGGCACAAGGACGTTGGTGTGTTCTTCTCGGCAAGGCCTTCATCCACATGGCGAGTATTGGATAACTGGCTCCTGGCCTAAACTGGCACTATTCGGCAGTTATCTTGTGTGACTAAAAAGCACCCTATGACATCATACGCTACGAGCTCGGGCAATGGGGCGCTTTGGAGTCTAGGCTAATATCAAGTCTACGATGAGGCAAGGTTCTGTTGCCTGGGGATCATGATGTCTAGGACCGTTGAGCTTTTGGCTCTGAGACCCTTTTTTGTAAGTTTTGTCTTCTAAACTAGCCGTAATATCTTCCTGCAAAATGACAGAAGTCTATGTACTAAATCATGCCATAGCAGGTCGCTCCAGATTCGGTCCATGGGGAATACCAACTCAGGAGCACAAGGTCCTCCGTAGTAGATCGTGGGTGCTTGCTATTACCTCCCCATGTCTCTTGAAGCTTCTAGCTAACCTCCAAGTTTCTCTTTCCAGGACTTCGTCGTCTATCTCTGTCATTGTCCCAAACTCGCCATTAGAACGACGACCTTCGATACCCCTTTCCCCATCTTCGTATACACCGGTATTTCATGACCCTTGTCCAGACTAGGTCTCCAAACACTGGCCTCAAACATGTCTCAGAGGCGTGAAACCCGAGCAGACGCCAAGATCACATAACTAACGTTTTTGTCTCGGACACAGATTCTCGAACCCCAGATGTACGCGCCCATTTACCTCCCGCCGTCGAAACATGGTTACATAAGCCACATTGGCGAGCAAGTCCTCTTCATGGGCCTGCCGCAACTCAAGCCGAACCAGCCCAAAACCAAACAGTCGAAGAAGAAGGGTGGAGGTCCGGATAAGGTGGCGGTTATTTACGAAGTGCGAAGGGATAAGACGTTCTTCATGATTGTCAAGCCGCTGCCGCCCAAGGTAAAGGCTAAGGTCAGTTGTCAGCACTCCAAACCCAACACTTATTTCATGCCCCATGAGGGTTCTCGAAATTCCCGTTACATCGGTTTCTTCTCAGAAGATCTACTTGGCTTCTACTTCTTATCTCTTTTGAGCTACAGGCTAACTAATCTTGTGTTTTTTTAGGCATGATTAGGCGAGGCTGAATCTGTTACTACACTAGATCTTTCTTTCAATGTGGTATACCCTATAAGTCGAGATCAGGGCAGCCCAGTAGGAATAACACAGCTGTTTTCTTCAACACAATAAGGCTTATCTTGCCACTTGCCAGATAACACAGTAACCTTTCCATCAGAGTTCACAACTGCATCATGCGACTCAAATGCTTACTACACTAGATCAAAGACCCTTTTGGCTAGAGAGAATTTCAAGATCTTCTACAGAAACCACAAGCATCTACAAGATGTCTCGAATCAGTCCCTGGTAGCTCGTCCTTCGCAAATTATACTTGCTAGTCGATGCGTGCCAACCAGGAGCGCTGACATAGCATACATTGGGAGCCATGTATCATCTTTCATGTTACTCAAGCTACTGTCATGCTCGGTGAAATTTATGGCTAGACAAATGCCTTTTCTCTTTTGATTTCAGCAACATCCTTACTGGCATTACCACAGTTGGACTGATGATTCATCTCTTCCAGATGACGAGACTTCCATAACCACAATAACCCCTATTCTCGTTTTCACATTACCGAACTTTCAAGGAAGGTACTAGTCGAAGTTCAATGGACACGATACTTTGCTGTCAGCGTTTGAGGGGGAGATTGGATGGCCATGCGTGGTACAAACCTCATCCCTGAAGACATTCAGTCCTGAACCTGGATATGCTTTGGGTTATCAAAGGCAAGCTGATTCTACGATCCCAACCCCTCCTTTCTGTCAATTATCAAGAGCTCCCGACTAACAGCTATACGACTTCTACCAACCCCCGATTCTCAACATTGGTGTGATCCTTTATGGCCCCTGAGTATCTTGCAATCGCTTCAACACTGACTTTCTCTAATTGGCGCCATTCACTGTCACTTTGTAGTTCAAGGACGATTGTGACTAAGGATCCTCATTTCGCCAGCGAGGGTTTGATTTCCTCTGGGACCCTTCCTTCTCCCGTCTTATGCTCCATGGTTATTGATCAACTAGACACTCCAGGCCCAAAGATCCTTTTCTCTTCAACCACCCAGTGTGACTAAGAGCCAGGTACCGATGATACCTCTGCTTAGACTGATCAGGTTCAAAGGGCCTCATGAAAAGTAAGTCTCTGTTCCTTCAAACCGATACCCCTTTTTCGCCCAGATCTCCCCCTTATTCCAACAATAGTTGGCGGATGCTCTGCTGTCTCACCTGAGTAAACCAAAGCTAATTTCAATTACTCACACAGGCACTTTCTCAACTCTCGGAGCACATGAAGCCCTTCCAACCCTTCCCTTTTCTCCACGATCCAAGTACAAATCTCCTATCCAGACACGCATGATGTTTGATTTCCAGCCTGCCTGTGTCAAGAAACGAAACATCGGTCCTATACCTCAGTTATACACCCTGAACTGCAATTCAGGATTTTGACCCCGGGTGTTGCTGTTTTGCGCCGATACATCCTAAACGGCTGTTCGTGGGGTTTAGATGGTGGTTGGTCTGTGGTTCTCTGTTCCATTTCAGGTCTTTGGCCGGGCTATGCCTTTTATTTCGATCCATAGTACCTGCTTCATTTCACGCTTTTTGTTCAAGTCCCAGCCCTTTGGTTAATATGTTTCTTCCGTTCAAGCCTACTTGCCGTTTGTTGCCCAATCCGAACGAGGCATCTCCATCAATGCACCACCGTTTGCACATACCACACGTATGCCACAGTCATTGCTATCTTTTATAATACAATACTGGAAATGCTACACCGTCATGGTGGGAGGGTAGGATTGAGCCTCAAGGCACGCATGGGAAGAGCAACTGGGTTTTTTCGCTTGAAATAAGCAAAGAACATGTCACGATTTTATCAGGAATCACAGAAGTCATTTTTCGGGTTTAATAATCGTATTCTTCATTACAGTATTTGCACTGATTGTTCATGTACCCGCTATCAAGGCGTTTCATCCCCTTGACCTTTCAGTTCCAAAATATTATCACCATCCATAATCTCACTTCAGCTGTGCACTCAGAGGCAAGTTTCTGGAGCTGCTTCCAACAAAAACCGTCTTGGGATAGTCCGTGACAACCCAGTTCTGAGACGCAGAGTCCCAGTTGCTCAGATCACGACGGGTCAAGTGAGCGTTGAAGATAACGCTCTGCCCAGGAGCAATGTTCTCAAGTCGCTCGAAGCCACGCAGAACACGGATGGGCTCGTTCTCTCCGCCCAAACTGACGTAGAGCTGAGGAACGTCATCGGATGTAACGTTGCCGGTGTTAGTGATGGTCGCTGTGACGGTGTAAAGAATATCCCACAGCTGAGGGTTGCCGCCAGGAGCGCCCGAAGAAGGGAGACGCGGCTGAGCCGAGCCATTGAGGGCGTTAGGAGGGAGGAACTCCTCGGCAGTTTCTCCGTATCTGGGATCATCAGATGCTTCTCTGGCATCAGTACCGTTTAGGTATGGGTAAATGAACGTGTTAAGGTATCGAACATTATCCGGATACTGGTAGTCGTTCAAGTCGGTGCTGAAGTTGCCAAAAGAAGGGGCAGGGATCGTCTCGCCTGTGGGAGGCTGGTAAGTGCTGTTGGCATTCTTCTGGACATTGAGGTCAGAGTACTCGAAAGTAGTCCAAGACAGACCAAAGCCGAACTCGAAAAGAGGAGCAGCAGTATCGTTAGGTGCCGACTTTCCATTAGTGCTGGGCGACCGGCGATCAAAGTGGCGGTAGTCGATGAAGACACCCTCAGAGAAGTCCTCTTGAGGCGCACCTCGACCGTTGTTGGCCTCATAGAGAATTTCAGTGCCATAGCTCTGGCGAGTACGGCCCCAGGTAAAGGGAGAGCGTCCAGGGCTTGTCTTGCCATAAAGAACATCAGCAATGGCGTTCCCAGATTCTTGGCCGGGAAGTCCAGCCCAAACAATAGCGGTAATGTTGGGATTGTTGTACCATTCAGTCAAAAGGACTGGACCAACAGTGTGGAGAACAACGATGGTGTTGGGGCAGATGGCGGAAACGTTCTTGATGAGCTCGTCTCCTCGCTTCCACAGAGTGAGGTTCTTACGGTCACCAAAGTTGCCATCAACTTCAATGTAGCCTTCACCAGAGTCGGCATTGGCGAAGACGATAGCAGTGACGTTTGGCTGACTGACGAGGTTGTACGTTTGGTCCCACTGGTTGTTGTTCAAGATGCTCTCGTATCGAGTACCATCGAGCGCTGCTTGGTTCTGAAGACCCTGATCAGGAGTGATCAAGTAAGGGAACTGAGAGGTTCCTGAGCCCCAAGCCATAGCTAGAGTACCGTTGTCGCATCCACGATCACCACAGCCATTAGGTCCAGCTGGGTTTGGACCGGCATCTTCACCGATGACAGCAACGAACTTGGGCTTGTTAAGGGGCAAAGAGCCGGTGTTCTTGAGAAGAACGGATCCCTTGGCTGCAGACTCACGAATGTGCTTTCTATGATCGTGTTGAACGTCGACACCAAAATTGACTTGTTCGCGGTTCTCTTGGGAAGCAGTCTGGACGAAACCAAATGTGTCGCGGGTCCAGGATGAAAAGTTGATGTCAGGAAGATCCTCGAGCGAACCACCGACCTTGTAAACGGCGGCCACAATCCGCATGGCCATATCATCAATTCGCCAAGCAGGAACGGTTCCGTTGATAACGGCAAGTGTAAGGTTTCCGCCCCAGAAACTGAATCCAGTGCCAAACTCGGTGTCACCAGGCATAGTCATGTCGAGACCAGCCACAGCAGAAGCAGCGCCGGTATGCTGAGCTTGCCAGTCACTCATGACAAAGCCTTGGAAGCCCATCTCGTCTTTGAGAACTCCGTTAAGTATCTTAGAGTTCTGGCAACCATACGAGTTGTTGATTTGGTTGTAAGAGCACATGATGGCTCCAACGCCGGCACGAACAGCATCGGCAAAGGGCCAGGCATAGAGCTCATGGAGAGTCTTGTCGTCGATGTTGGAGGAAAGAGACTCTGAGATGTTAAACTCTCTAGATTTGACGTCTCCAGACTGGCGGAAATGTTCTGTGATATATGAGCACACTAAGCGATATGAGATGAACGAATAACATACCTTGTTCGTTTGCGATGTAGTGCTTGGCTGTAGCAACAACTCCAGCATCTTGAATTCCTTTGATCGTCTCGGCCATAGCATGACCAGCTGCGTAAGGATCAACGGTGAAACCCTCCCAGTTTCTACCACCAGCTGCATGGCGACCAAGGGGGCCGCTTGCAGGACCAAGAGCAATATCGATGCCCTTTTCCTTGAATTCAGTACCCATCAGAAGTCCTCGCTCGTACCAGAGCGACTTGCTCCAAGAAGCACCAGCAGTGATGCCACCGGGAAAGGCGCTGTTGTAGTCGGACAGACGAATTCCTAGCGGGCCATCCTGCAGACATAGACCTCGCATGTTCAAGCGAGGGATAGATCCTACGTTTCCGACGCATCTCTCATTTTGCCAACTAGAAAGGAGTCAGTGATGCTGGAGAAAACACGTCTGTCAGCTCATGAGGCGTGACTCACCCAACACCAGTGGTCAAGTTGACCTTTTCAAGTAGAGTAAGCTGAGATACAAACTCCTTGGCCTTGGCATAGGCCTCCTGCCATCCAACGGCCTCAGGGTTCATCCATGGTGACGGATAGTGAGGCGGCGAATATGCGAGCTCCTCCCTAGCGACAACCTTCTGAGCGTCAGCTTGGTGATTGGTAAAAGGAACAATATTCATGACAGCCGTGACCGTCGCAACTAGCGACGGGATGAGTGAGAGGCGCATTCTCGTTCTCAGCCAGAGCCTCTCGACTCGAAGTAGCTTAAACGAGTTCAAAGAGCTCAAAGACCCGATAGAAGATGTAAATAAGGATGAAGACGGGGTTGAGAGCACAAATCAAAAGAACGAAAATGCCGAGGAAGAACTCTTCCAAAGCAGACATGACGGCAAAAGAGAGAAAAGCTGGGGTATTTGATGCGAATAGAGACTGGAGTAGGTCGTGCTAAGTGGCTACAGTCGAAAGGAAGGAATGATGGCGAACTATCGAATTGAGACTGCGTTGGAAGGAGAGTGAGAGGATTTGCAAGGGAGAAAGATCGAGGGCTGAGATAAGGTAAGGTAGGCAACAACGGAAGGCAGGAGCGAAGCTGGGAGAGTGAGTGGCTCACCTTGACACCTGCCAAGGGCCCGGCAACCGCAGCATCAGTGCCACTGCCCAAAAAAAGGGCTGCGGCAAGCCAAGTAGTCTTCATCCCTTTTTCGCTTTTTTATTGGCCTGCTATTTTATATTCTGTGAAAATGGCAATATTAGCAACTATTTCCCCTAGCACGAAAGATAATGCCTGGCATTGGAGGGGGAGGATTGACTGACAATTCGTGCACTAGTCCAATATATTGGAATGTAGGGTCCCAACGGCCGAGATGTTGCTGCGCCAGACGACACAACTCCAGCTTAGAGCCGCAAGCGAGATCAATTGTCGAAAAATGAAGAGTCACAAAAGCGAGCGATCTTGAATTTCAGCAAACGACATGCACAAAACACGGACAGGCATCGTCCTTTATGTAAGTCCTGGGATACCAACCCGATGGTGCTAGGGCGGGCCTCGGTCTGAGACCTACGGCTCATGTCCTCCACCAAAACAGCACATCCCTTCCTGCAAGAGCAAGAAACCTAAAGCTAACCAAACTCTAGGAAGAAGACCACCCGTTTTCCCGGTCGACCCTGGCTTGCACGGTGATGCTTCTGACCTTCGTGGATCGTCTGTTCTACCCATACTACCCCACAAACTCAGAGACAAGGTTGAGAAAAAGGAGCTGCTGGAGGGTCATACCGCGTCGCGACTGGTCAATTCGTGGTCGAGCCGGCATTGGGAGACTCGACATGGGGGCCTTGCCCATGGGGAAGAGATAAAAGGGCCGATGGAAAGATCATGGGTTTTTGGGCTACTGGGCCGGCTACGTGTGAACTCTTGGCCTGGGAGGGCACAACAGCTCATGATGCATCAGACGTGGGATTGCACTGGACATCTTGACGTCACGGCATTTCTCGGTGCATCATGATCCGTGACCGAGTGGTGTTTTTAGCCAGACCGTCTACATACGACCTTTTGTTTAGCCGGCCACCTTTCTCCTCGCACTCGGGGCTCGGACGGTGATCCGCGTCGCTAATTTCATTATGTCGTAGTTCCTGAAATTAGCTTCATCAACTACGTAGCCTGTTCGCAGATATCAAAGTACAATAAATTGCAACTTCAACTGCTTTAATCAATCCTTGACGGTTGGGAACCGAGAATAGAGTAATAGACTCAATTGTCCGCCTCAATTGCCGAAAACAACCTCTCCATCAAAAAACTCCCCCCATTCCCCACGATGACCCTCTCTCGTCCTCTCCCCCGCATCAGAACCCCCTCTCTGGGCCCTCTCTATCCCAACATGAACCGATCATCCCGTCCGACCTTTTCACGAACCTCTGCAGGTAGTTCGGCCCGTTTTTTTATGACCTCGTGGCTCTGGGCATCGTCAGATTATGGATATGTACAATTTATCCGTGAGCTTATATCCACGCAAATGTAACGGCCCATGCAACTGTCTCGAATAGGCTCAGCGGTAGCTTGTACTAGCATCATGATAACATGGAGACTGAGATCGTATGGTGGTGTGCACCGAGGTTTAAAAGGTCAACTATCATTAATTTACCAAGTGGACGTGGTAGCTTACTACCCATATAGGCAGGTAGGTAAGCTGTCTACGCAACATGCGACTCTCCTTCTTAGGACATATGTAACTCCTCATGCTAAAAGAAATCCACTCATCCTAACATTTTCCTTTCCCAAATCAACGACCAGCAGCAAAGCAAAGCATCGAAACACCTTTTCATCTCGGCCTCTCAGTCCGACCCTCTTCTCGAATCAGTAGATGCCGGGAATGATTCGGTATTGAACAATCTTTCGGTACTCGTCCCAGTCCTTGCCGTACTTGCGGTGGCACTTGTCGTCATCACGACGTTCGCGGTGGATGAGCAGGACAGCAAAGTACACGATGTAGAAATAGGTGATGAGCATGCCCCATCCCTTGGCCTCGCCCTGGACAACCTCACGGCCGTCACGCATCACGAAGGCGCCCTCGGCGTTGGCTCCGGCGCTCAGAATCTGGTAGCCAGCAAGGCCGGTGGGCAGGCAGTAGGGCCACGACTGAATCCAGTCGCCCAGGTAGTTGATGTGTCGAGCAACACCCCACCAGCCAGTTGTGAGCAGCTTGCTGCCTTTCTTGGTCTGGATGTACTTGAGGTGAGAGACCTTGGGATCCTCGGGGTTGGTGCGGAAGCGGTTCTTCTCGTTGTTGGCTGAGCGGAAGATGTAGAAGCCGAGACCAATAAGACCCAGCATCGCGGCGAGTCCCAGAGGACCGAGCGAGACGGGGTGAACCGACAGGTACTTGGTCTGCAGCGAGTAGACGTAAGGCACCCAGACAATGTCGCCAAAAGCAAGCATCATGCCAAAGCCGTCGGTGGTGATGTCCATGGTGGTCAGGATGGCAGGCTCATTCCACCAAGAGTCAAAGACATACAGAGCCTGGACAGCGGTGATGAGGATAGAGCTGTCGGTCACGAAGCCGTAGTTGCGATACTGCTGAGCACACCAACTGCAGTTCATAATGATCCAGCCCATCATACCAGGGCGAAGCTCCAGGAACTCCTTAAGATCAATCTCGCCGATGAGAGGAAGAGTGATTCGGGGATTCAGCTCGCGGCCGATGAACCAATCGTACAGCATGTTGCCCGAGTGGCCGCCAGCAGCCAGCTCTCGGTTCTCCTTGTTGCCAGGCTTGACGCTGAAGCTTCGGACATAGACAAAGGTGGCCACGAGGTAGGAGTAGATGATGTTGGCGGACATGATCTGAATGAAGTTCTCCGAGATAAAGGTCCAGACGGGGAATTCAGCACCCTGGGCAACAGTTCCGGCGGCGAGGACAGCGAGGGTGAAAGTGCTCGAGTACAAAGCTGAGAAAGTCAGTAGGGTCGCATCAGTATTTTCTCTGGTATTGACGAACTGTTGAATCTGTAGTTGAGGCGACCGCCAGAGCGCAACTCGGTGCCCTCAACCTCAGTTGCAGGCAGCACACGGTAGAGGATCAGCGAGAGCAGATTGTAGCCCACGACAGCAGCAGAGCCCTTCCAGCTAACCAAGCCAGCAACTCCATTGTGAGGCCATCCAACCTCCTGTTTCAGGCTATCGAGCGAGAGGGTTTTGGGGTAAAGAAGAGATGGCGCGGGGCAGCCAGAGATGTCGTTGCAGGCAAAGTTCAGGACGTAGACAAGGATAGGGAGGAAGAACGAGATGGCAAAGGCGCCAGGACTGTGAATTAGTTAGTTGACGAGTTGACGAGTTGACGAGTTGACGAGTTGTAGAGGAGTCAGGAGGTAGGAGTTGACTTACGGGCCAAAGAACTCGTAGCCGTGCTGCTCCTCGGAAGACTGTTTAGTCTTGGGCGCCATCTTTGCGATTGTGAATTGAGGAACAGAACCGCGTAGCAGAGCTAATAGAGGCCCTTGGGTCTTATAGACTTGAGATAGAGACTTTGTCTACAAATAGTTGAACTGTCGAGTGTCTTGAAAAGACAATGCCAACCATTCGTCAGTCCTTTCACAGAATGCGCAAAGGACAAGTTCTACAGGAGTCGTGACGAAATTACAGAAAGCTTCCTACGCGTAGCTCCAGTTACAATGAGCTGGTGTTCTTTTTCGGGCCCCGCTAGCCCTGTCGTATTCGGCTGGGGCTTGACACGGACTCTCTTTCAGGGGACCACGGAAATCGGTGCTAGAGTTTCCGACAATGGATGATGATGATATTTGTCCGGACAAACACTTTGCCCGATGAGTGTGTCAAGAATGTCCTTCTGAGCAAGGAGCCAATCACCAGCCATGAGACTCGCCACAGACCAAGCCCCCTAGTACTGTAACATCCGCATCCAAGCCAGGAACAGCACCAGGCCAAGGCTAAAGCAAGGGCGGGCTCTGCTACTAATTTTGGAGAAGACAGTTTGAGGTTTTGGATTCGACGGGGGGCACACGCGTCATCCAGGGAGAATCACAATCAATTTGACCTCGCTCATCATCATCGCAAGTCGAGTCGAAGATCTGTTGTTTCATGTCTTGCTCTGTTTAGTGACTCTGCTTACTTTCTGTTCTTTGTCTTGAGTTCTTCCTCTCTTTGGTGACATTCTTTTGATGACCAGCTTCATCGCAACTAGGTAGCTGTCTCTTGAGGCGCGATATCCCGACCATCCGTTCCAATCCCTTCCGTTCGCTCCAATTCTCTCAAACGATAGTCGATCGAATCCATCATCATGCGTTTAACATCGTTTCCGCTTTTTCTATCCCTCCTCGGTGCCGTCAGCGCACAAGACGAGGTCCCGTCGACCACGGTCCAAGTCCCAGCATGTACAGCGACATCACACACCGGCACCGGCGGTTTCTTCGATCTACGGCCAGACATGGCCATTGCGCCCGATGAGACGACAAAGAAGTATGCCGTGACAAAGGACTACTTCTCCAAGGGCTACGACTACGGCAAGAACTTCACATTGAACATCTGCGGCTCTGTCGTGGAGCCCGTCACCAACGTCTACGGCGTGGAGCCCCCTCTGTGGCGGAACGTGAGCGCATACTACCAGGTGGGCGGCGAGGTATTCTCGATAGGGTTGGTTTGAACATATATGGTGTCTTTGCGCCGAAGGGGAATGCGCCAGCTAACCAGCACACCAGTTTCGAATCCAAGAACCTGCAGAGCCGTGGTCGCAAGCTGGTTCTTCAATACACGGGAGGATCTCCTTGCGGCGCCGACGTCAACAAGACGCAACCCATCTACGAACGATCCGCTCAGATAGACTCGTACCTCGAGGACGAGGACGACCTCACGGCTTACACGCCCGTCCCTGCACCCGAGGAGCCGGTCGAGGAAGAGCCCAAGCCAAAGGATAAGCGGAGACGCAAGTCGACAACGATTTCGTTCCATTGCGATAGAGATCCCGGCACCACCTCTGCTAGCGTCTCCTTTGTTGGCACCGATCCCGACGAGTGCGCCTACTTCTTTGAAGTCCGATCCTCCCACGCATGCGCCCACGCCGAGCCGCACAAGCCCGGCAGCGTAGGTCCGGGCAGCATTTTCGGCCTCATCGTCGTCATTGCTGTGCTGGTCTACTTCCTCGGCGGCATCTTCTACAACCGAACCGTGACCCATGCCCGCGGCTGGCGCCAGCTTCCCAACTACAGTCTCTGGGCCGGCATCTGGAGCTTCATCTGCGTGCGTCACCCCCTTTCTGGCTCCAAGTCCGAGAGATACTCTCCCTGAGTTCCCACTCCTTTATATGTTTTTTTGAGAAGTAAAACGGGAAGAAAAAAAAGACTTGGGGCTGACGGATGGGAATTCTCTTCTTTCTTTATAGGACCTTTGTTCTTTCTGCTTCACGGCTTGCCTACGCCGCCTAGCCATTCGACGTGGCTATCACCAAGTCCATTCGAGTCCTAGCCGAAGAGAGCAGGACAGAGACGCCGAGAACCGGCTGATTGATCAACTAGACGAGGAATGGGAAGATTGAGTAGGAAAGTGTGGGAACTATAGACGGGTAGGGGTTTTTCTTTGTGTCAATGGGGCTCATTGGTGTTTTTCTCTCTTATTTTCAGGACCTGGGTCTCTGTATTTAGAAAGGACATGGCGGAGTTTTACGGGTTGCGCAATTGTGGTCTGACGCTTGATACTGGGTTCTGGGAGCCGGGCTGGTACCTCAAATACATGTCAAAAGTTGCTACCATTTATTATCATGATTGCCAATGTGCATGTTATGTGGTGATATGAGACAGTTTGGTGTTCTGGTGGTAGGACAAGGTCAATTGGGTGAGTTACCCTAGATGGATGATGTATGGACGGATAGATGAGGCTTTCGGCCGAGTGGTTGAGATCTGGGTCTCGTTCCGGCTACAATAATAAGCTCTAGAAGCAAATTCTTATAAATGACATACATGCACTAGATGGTTAACTCCGAAATCTTGCAGAAGCTCGATTCATGTGCGTATTGTAGGGATCTTATGTAGGTAGTGCGTTTGCATCAGCAGCTACAGCTCACTACGCCACAAGAGAGAAGACCTAAGCTCGACCTTATTTAGAGACACCTCGAAGGTGTGAGCGGCACGGCCCATCCCTCGTCTTTTTTTTTTCTCCTTCTCACTCGCCCGCTAGGAAAGAAAAGAAAAAAAGCAAGCATGAGAAAAAAAAAAAGAAAAACGCCACAGCACCCTGACCCTGGTAGGAGGCCGATCAAAGCCACTTTCATGTCGCCATTCCTCTTTTCGGTTGAGTCGTGAGGGTAACAAACACGCATTTACCAAATTGCCATTGACGAACTACGGGAGTGAGGAGGTAATGCGAGAATACGTTTGAGATCATGATTTAGAAGAGTCAGGGGTTTGCGAGAACGAGGTGCAAGTGCTGGATGCTGGGGGAGGTCTTTTGAGGGAGCAGGGGAGCTACATACGCACGAAAGAGGAGAGGAGGAGACTGAGGACAGTTGTCGATGCAGATGCACTTTGAATGTAAACGAAGAATAAAATACCATGACGAAGAAACCCCACCTTGGTTCAAACCGTCTCCAGCCGGCTTCAATGGCATGGCACAGTAGATGCAGGGCTTGTCACTAGATCGATCTGACTGAGATTTTAGATCTCCAGGGCTGTGGAGAGATCTCTGCTGCTACTACGCTGGAAATAACCACAAGCTGCACATCATCATCCCCCCTTGCAATGCCATCTCTCAAGCAAGCAAGATCGAAACTCGATTTGATCCATCCCACGGACCCGGGCTTCGGTTCGATCCAAATATGCAGCATGCAACATGCACGATATGCACGATATGCACGACAACAGAAACAGCTTTGGCCCAGCTACGCCACAAGCCTCGAAAAGTGTGAGGGAAAACAGGACCCCCCTGCAAGCCATGGTCTTGTTTTCTCAACAGCCGCCCCCAACCCAAAAAGCGGTTAGTTATCTCACTCGCACTCGCAGCAGCCGTTGGAAACGATATTCCAGGTACCGTACCGTCTCGGCAGTTGCATTAAAAAATGTCCAAGCTCTAACGGCTCCCCCGGATATACCTAGGTAGGGAAATCTGTATAAGCTGTGCAGTTCGACGCACAACAGGACGATGCATAGCGGAATAATACAACACCATTCGCAGTCCAGCTCGACCAAGTGATTTTCTCTCGTGTCTCTTGAAATACCTTGCATCTCAGGCTCTCGCATTATGCCATGATTTCTGCAGTGAAAGAGCGCCAAGACGTAAAAACGGCCAGCAAAAAGAAAAGAAGACCGACATCATTGCTGCAAAACTCCTTGCATTCGGCTGTTGCACTTCAGAGCCGGATGCATAACTAGCATT
The DNA here is from genome assembly GCA_013623665.1 of Fusarium sublunatum. NCBI lineage: Eukaryota > Fungi > Ascomycota > Sordariomycetes > Hypocreales > Nectriaceae > Fusarium > Fusarium sublunatum. The sequence goes on along the minus strand of JABFFF010000596.1, from coordinate 1,527 downwards.
CTTTCCTCACTACCGTGAGAAAAGATGGCTTTCTCTCGCTCTCTGATACTGTTTTGCCCCTTTAGGCTTTCAGCAGATGCTGCGTCTGCGTGCATGGTTGACAAAATAATACTGATGCTAATTTATGTAGTCTCTTTGTGCCACGTGTGGGTAGGTGCGCTACGGGACGTTTTATGAGGCAGAGTGTAGCAGCGTAGCCGGTGGAGGCGAGCAAACTTGGGATGGATGTCATCTTGGGTCGAGATGTGCTCCTTGACCCTGTAGATGGTTTCAGTCAGGAGTAGATTGAGAGTCTCTACGCTACTGTGGAGATCACGACGATTAGCTCCAAGAAGCAAGGCTATATATTGCACAAACAAATCTCTAACCCGTCGTTGCCGTCCACTTCAATCTCCTCGCCGTCGAGTCTTCCCGCTGCCGACATTACTGTGGTCTTTGCTCTCGTAGATTATAGCTGGAGATTTCCAAATCGAAGTGCCTGCATCACTAGCTACATAGACGATCCCCGATCTCATTATGCAGAGTGTGCCTCACGTCCTGTCTTGAGCCTCACAGGGTACAAGAACATGGATATGAACACCCCTAGACGACACGCCCTCTCCATAGCCGTTATTGATCACACCGCCACCCTGGACGCCATGCTGCGGGTTTCCACGCGGCGACAGGGCAGATGTGGTGCGACAAATCAGTTCCGGATAGCTGGTATGCAGCCACTGCTGAGGATGGAAAGGCGGGCTTTTCCTGCTTCTCCATCCACAGAACGACAACGACAAAGGAGGGGCATTTATATCAAACTTGCTGGAGAGCTGCGTGCTGCATCCGAACTTTGTAAAAGGGGGAGGAGAGAAGAGGAGACGAGACGAATCGACGGGACGGGCGAAACTGGTTTGTTTGTTCTTTTCGACGGGAAACATGGGGCAGGGAGGGAGTTCTTGGGTATTCCTAATGCAGGAGCCAGCAGAATGGCTTTGTGAAAGATGGACAGATGCTTCTTGAGAAATCATAGGCTGCGTGCGGCTTTGGGGGAGGTTCTTATCCAGCGGTCTGGACGGGTGATGGACTTGATATGCTGAGACCCGACCTTCGCCTCTCACAACAGTGACCGAATTTTTGAAATTCTACACAGATCTATAGCAGATTGACAGTCTGCAAGTGTGAAGCCGTATCTGATGCAGCAAGACGATGAACTAATGGGGGAGCACAAAGCGTGCAATGGTGTTTCTACTCTGTTAAGTGCGTAAATAGGTAAATATCTACAGTTGTATGGCCTCTAGAAATGCAGCGCAGGCAGTGAATCACAAAGGCATCGAGATTGGGTATATCAATGGCTTCCTCCTGACGTTTTGCCCTAACCCCCATCTCACAATTCACAAAATTCTTTATCAAAAAAGTGCACTGGCCGATACGCCCAAGGGGCTCTGCCACCGTCAGCTCTCCAGGTGCCCAAGATCCAAGTGGCCCGTCCGCAAGCAAGCACTGCAGCTCTCCGATCTTCCCTCAGTTTGCTTTTCCCCCCCCCCAAACACC
>JABFFF010000593.1:0-10435 GCA_013623665.1 Fusarium sublunatum | reverse complement strand
TATATATAGATATATATTATTTCATCTATATCTAAGTTACTTTAGGCCGTATTATCTCTTATATTTACTTCCACCTTATTTTACCAGTATTTTATCTTAATAAGTGGTAGCAGCTATTTTTCCGATCTATTTGACCGACTTCTCTTCCGACGATCAGGCCGTTGAAATCCACAAAGAAGAGAACCAGGCAAAGCCTAAACGTATAGCGTTCAGAACGCTGATTTCGACAACCTAAATGTCGAACTCAGCGGAACCAAAGGAACTCCCAACGAGGGAGCAGAATCTCGCGAAGCTGAAGCCAAAATCAGGACCGAACCCTAAGATACCAACATACGACAGCATAGGGATCTTAAGAGAAAATCTTAAGATCCTTTGAGATTTTTACACCTTCCTACTCAAAAATCCTCACTACTAACCGGTTAACCGACCAAAGATAAACCCATACGACCGGTTAGAGGAGCTCTTACATCTAGTAAGATTTAGATTTGACCTTAAGGATAACCTCTTTCTTTAAGTAAAACCCTATGAAGGTATCGCCTTTAGAGCTGAAGAAGCCGACGAGCAATCGTTAGCAAGAACTTAGGTAAAAATCCAAAGAACCCTACATATTGTAAAAAAGAACGGATTATTCCCCCTATATATAGTAACAGTTAACCCTAGTGTATTAGAAGGAGAAGGCTCTAAGGAAGCCAGTGGCTCTTAAGAAAAGGGGAAGGGAATTATAAACTACCTATTAAGGCCACTACTTATAGCCTTAAGCTCTTAAGGATAGCCTACTCCGATGTACGGAGATACCGGGAGTATTAGCGCCGGAAGCTATAGTGCTTTTGGCAATTTTAGCGCCAATAGTACTAGTAACTTTCCTAATGCCTTATTTAGCGCAAACTTAGTACCGAGGAACCCGACCTCAGGTGTAACCTTAGACCTGGCTGCCGTCGAAACCAGCCGATCTTTTGTTGCTCCCAGCGGGAGCTCTTTAGGTTTATTAACCGCAAAAGACGCTAAAGTGAGGAACCTAGGAATAAACGCTCCACAAGCCGAGGTCATATAGGTTCACACAGATCTAGATGAGATCAAACAACTATATATAAGCCAACAGTAACGCATGGAGAACCAAGAAAAGCGTATATAAGAGTCTTTCGACCGACTTTTTCTCTAACTATAAAAACCGTCGTTTCTGCCGCCGAACTTTATAGCCACTTCATATATCCCGGTTTCTTCCTATCCTATAGCTTCATCTTCGACCTACACTTAGGGCAAAGAATCACCGGCGTACAGGCTAGCGCCTTAATTCTCACAGGAACCTACTGTTCTGAGGTCGGATATATACCTAACTCACTAAGATTTCCATATGGGATTTCACCAAGGGCAACCCCACTTTCCTTACTACCCTCCCACTGGGATAGGTTAGGTGCTGTAGGTACTAGAGGCGGGAGGCATAAAACCAACGGAACAGTTTTAGCACTCCGTCCTGACCTCAGACCGAGCACAGTTAGGCCTAGACAGAGGATTCTATGCCCCCGTTGCCTAGAACGCCCCATTCTAAACGGCAATCGACAATACTAAGTTTAAGATTCAGGACATCGGTTTATTTATCCCTCCTCAAGAGGATGGTAAAGAACCGAAAGGATAAATCTACTATAAAGGGAAAGACCTTGCCTTCTCAGACGTAGACCTCTGGATCTAGTCTGTCGAATCCCATTAGGCAAACCGAACACTGCCACAGAAGGCACATATCACCCGAAACCTATAGACTTTATTATATAGACCAGCGGTGACCTAATGGCACCAGCAGCTAGATCTATCAGAAAGGGATATACTTTTAGCGTCTAAAGATATGATAATGTAAGCCTTAAAAACCGAGTTCGGCTTAGAAGTGCGGGATGCCGCCCAATGGCTTAATAACGCTAAGTTTAGCCGGAATGAAATCATAGGAGTAATATCGGTTTGCGAATTTTCCGCTAAACTCTTCTAGAATGTAAGAGCTTTTGGCCCTATAACCGACCTATAGCTACTCACTAGGCTCTATAATGCCCTAGACCTAGAACTTTAGGCGCTAATATCGGTCCCTAATGGCGTTAAAAATAGAGTAAAATATATAGCTGTTATTAAAGAAAAACGAAAGACCCTTTAAGAAAAGATCTAGACTGAAAACGTAAGGCATAAACGCATTATAGCACCGCATTTTCTATTACTAAGCGAAGAAGAGGAAGTCCATACGGCCGTTAAGGCGAAACCGGCAGATAGAAGAACGACGCCGTCGTTTAGCTCCGACCATATAAGTTAGGGGGCTCCTAGGGAGTAAACCCAGGACTATACTTAGAACTAAGATGAACGCCGATTTTAACGATAAGATGATCGGACTAGGGGATTTTAGGGTAACCCCTGAGGTCACCGTGACATTCCCTGAGGTGACCGGTACCGTTTAAATAACGCCGGAAGACATAATAACGCCCTAAACAGCGGCGATTATCAGTGGCAGAACAAACCAGTCCTATAGAAATCGCAGGACATATAATTTAAAGATACCTAACTAACTGAATACTGCGATTGGCGTTTAAACTGACGCAACTGGGACTTATCCCGTGGAAATCATAATCTAAATCCCTTATGGCACAACCGGCCACAGTATATCTCTAAGGAGCATACGAATAACACTACAGCCGGACCATTATAGGAATTATGCCTAACCGATGATCCCTACTATAAGGAGGCAGGATACTACCTAACTCACGACGAGGTAGAACCGGAATATTATGATATAGCTGAAACCTCTTTTGCGTATGTCGGCGCTTAATACGAGGAGTCAGAAACAGATTCCGAGGCCGAAGCCGCCAATTTTGTTAAGATGAGCTCAGGACCAAGCCACAGTAACTCCGCCCTTTTCGCTCTTATCGGAGGATAAGTAGTAGAAGCCTGCCTAAGACCTAACTATAACATTAAGCTGGAAAAACGAGTTCATATATATCTAAGAGTACCGGTCAGTTTTAACCCAACCGGAGAAACCCACCAGATATATGTCGACACTGGTATATTAATGAACCTGGTAGATAAAGAATGGCTTCAGACCTATAGGAAAAAGGTTGTCTATAAAGAAGTCGTAAAACGGATAACTGGCGTCAGTTCTGACTTCCAAATCAGTAAATCCGCCACTTTTGACTTCTATATACCAGGCCAGGCTAAAGAAGTGGACATTAAGGCACATTTTACAATTACTGCCGATATAATAACAGGGCTCAGCCTAAAGCTCTTGCTAGGCATAGGTTTTCTCTACGCACATGGCGTTAAAGTCAACTTTATCAACCCCCACATTCGCGTACGGTCAGCACACTTAATAATCACACCGGCAACGATCTTTAAGAAACGCCAGGGATAAATCTCCCGTAAGGTTAAATCCGCCCAGAAGATCGTTATAGGGCCCGGCGCGACGGCCTGGGTAAGCGCCAACTGGATAGATCTACCAGATATATACGCCGATAATAGACAACTTAAAGCCTTTTACCTTTAAGGAAAGTCAAAAGGAGTTATTAACTGTTCTTACGACAAATTCACTCTTAAGATAGTCCTAATCCACAATAGCGGATATAAAAGACTAATTATCTGGAAACAGTAAAAGCTGGGAACTATTATAAACTATAACGGAGACAAAGAATGTATTCATTTCGTTAATAGTAAGCTTCTTTTCCGCGTTAGCGACAAGGAATTTATCTCCCCGGAAGATTTTATCGAGGCTTTCGCTATAGAACTTAATAAACGAAAAGCTAGGAGTATAGAAGTAGGAATTAAACCGGAGGAAGACGGACTTAACCCTAAGTTAGTCGATATAGGCATATCGGACTATAGAATCTTAAAACCTAAGTCTATTGCCTCTATTATAAACAAATTTAGCGTCAGCATTATAAACATAAATCCTAAACTTACCTAGAAATTTATTGAATTTAGCGACCGATATAACGTCTACCATAATAGGGGTGTCATACTGATGCCTAAAGAAATAAAAATATAGGTAGACCTGGTAGACAGTTAGCAGAATTAAAAAAAGACCGTTAGACTATACCCACTTAGGCTTAAAGACCATAAGATTTTAGATAAAATCTATAATAGACTGGTTACAGTAGGAAAGATATATATACTTAACAAACTAATGCCGATTATATGCCTAGCCTTTATAGTTTAGAGAACTATAGGAGAGAAGAAAAAGGGAAGAGTTATTATTAACTTATAGCCCCTTAATAGTATTATAATTCCTAACGTTTACCCCCTCTCTGACTAAGAAGAGATTAAGGAGAAGATATAAGGGAAGAAATAGTTCTCTATTCTCAACGGAATGGGTTTTTTCTATTAGTTACCCGTTTTCTCTGCTTATTATAACCGAATGGTCGTTATTTCCCCCAGAGGACTGGAGGCTTTAAATGTAGCCCTTATGGGTTTTAAGAACGCTCTAGCGTTTACCTAGAGATATATAGACCGACTTTTCCGTAACTATAGCGCCTTTATCTGCGTCTATATCGACGATATTATTATCTTCTTAGATACCTAGGAGGATCATTTACGGCATTTAAAAGTCGTATTAGAGATTCTTTATCTTAACCGCTTAAAGATCGCAGCTTCCAAATCTTTTATCGGCTATCCCTATATCTAACTGCTCGGCTATATCGTCAACGGCAAAGGTGTATAAAAAACCGATAATCGTATCTAAGCCTTCCTGAAAATGACGTGCCCGACCGATCTGGCGGAGCTCAAACGCTATATCGGAATGGCAGGCTACATTTAAACCACAATACCGTGGTTTAATATAAGGATAGCACCGCTATAAGCACGAAAAATAGCGCTCCTGCGAGATATAAAGGAGAAGGAGGAGATTTAGAACGGCATAACAAAGGCCGCAAGGAAGGCTAAAGCCACCTAAAAAACCTTTAAACCTACCAATAAGGAGAGAGAATCGTTCCGTAAGCTTTAGGACTTCCTCACTTTAACTGTATTAATATACCACTATGACCTAAGTAAGCCCTTATTCGTTAAGGTTGACGCCTATAAAAGGGGCTTTAGCCTTAAAGTCTTCTAGATCTCCGGAGATTAGGATAGCACCTTAATCCTGGGTAAGGATATACCTAGGGATCAGATCCTGCCGATTATGTTTTTATCTCGGTTGGCTTCTGCGGTGGAATAACATTATAGATCTACCGAGGCCGAGGTCGCCGCAGTCGCCTAGGCAGTTTATAAGCTACGGCGAATAATACAGTCTAATAGGTTCCCGGTAAATATTATTATAGACCATACAGCAACCAATAGAATCCTTACCTGTAAATCTCTTAACATAATGGATCTAAATAAAGCCAACCTAAAGCTAGCGAAAGCGGCGAACTGGCTTTCCCAGTTTAGCCTTAAAGTCTTTTACATTCTAGGCCCCCTTAACGTTATCCCGGACATTCTCTCCCGCCATCTAGTAGATTTAGCCTACTATAATGCCGCGGATCGGAGCAAGTTTGATGAACTTAACTTTACTGTACACCACGTCGAAAGTGCAGCCCTAGAAGTCGCTATAAACCCCGATACCCGTTAAGATATCGTCAGCGGCTACCAAAAGGACCTAAAGATAAAGAAAATTATTGGCTATATAAAACACTATAGAGACCCTAAAACGCCGGAAGGTAAGAAGAGACGGGGGAGACCAGCGAAAAGACAGCCGAAGGTTCCGTTTAAACTGTAGCATTTAGCCGATAATGGCCTACTCTTTTATGTCAATCATTTCGGCAAGATAAGGCTATATATCCTAAGGCCTATGGTATATTCTATCCTAGAAGAAGTCTATAATAACTGACACCACTTTAGAATTAACCGGATAATAGTAAAACTTAACTATATGTATTTCTACTAGATGTCACTAATAGTCTGTAAATTTATATCGTTTTATAGTATATATAGGGAGAATTCGACCTTAAGACGCCTTAGGCCAGGCGAATTTAGACTAATCCCGGTATATCCTTAACCGTTCTATACAATAGGCATTAATTTCGTCATAGATATGCCTAAAGTCCCCTCAGAAGATATAATATGGGCTATCCCTAGCTATAAGAAGTTGAATATAATATATACCGTAAGCTATATATTCTTTAAGAAAACAGCATTACTGGCAGGACATTCTATATATACTATAGAGGATTAGGCTATTATATTAATCTGAATGCTTTTAATATTAGACTGGGGGATATTAAGTCATATTATTAGCGACTATAACCTAAAGTTTATATCTGCCATTTAGAACGCCATTTTTAAACTACTTAACGTCAAATTCCTAATGTCTACGGCATATTACCTATAAACAGATAGAGGATCCGAGAGGAAGAACCAGACGGCAATCATTAGGATTCAGTATTTCATAGCGATATTCCCCGATTTTCCATAGACTTTAGTCCTTCTATCGCTATAATATCATCTCAACAATACTGATACCGCAAGCATTGGCCGATCACCCAATAAACTTATCTATAGATTTAAACCGAAATCTGTATTAGATGTGGCTGTATAAGTTAACGACCTTCCCGGAGAACTCACCGCTAAAGCGTCAGAAGTGCTCTATAGAGTCTATAGCAAAGAAGCCCAGTTCCTTATTGACACAGCCGGAGCGCTAAGTAAGATTTACTATAACAGTAAGCATAACCCCATCGAGATCAATAAAGGAGATATAGTCTATCTACGGCTCTACGATAGATATCATTTACCAGGAGACCTAAAGAAGAAATAGTCCCCGACCCGTATAGGCCCATATAGGGTTCTATATAAGATTAACGACTAAGCATTTAAACTCGACTTTCCGGCGCATTAGAAGGTTCATCCGATTGTATCTATAGCGCACCTATATAAGCCTAAACAGGGTAAAGACCCTTTCGACCGAAAAATCCCTAAACCTATACCTATTGCCGTAGGAGATAGCGATATGGCAGACCACTGGGAAATCAAAAGGATCGTCTTACGGAAAGTTAGATAGTGGAAGAAAACGCCTTAAGTATACTACCTTATCCGTTAGAAGGGATATACGGCTAAAGATAACCAATAGGTAGTAGAGATTGATATAAAGGAGAACGCAATCGACCTTATCTGGGAATACCACTAAGATCACCCGATCGACTGGCCAGCGGAGTTTAAGAAGAAGAAGTTTACTATGCCGGCTTCCTTCTTATATAAACTCTAGTCATTTATAACCATTTTACCTATCCTAAGCGAAAAGCCGACTTTCTTATTAGGATAGGTCTTAAGCCGTATAAACCGGCCTAAAAAACTTTCATTTTATCGCTTTCCTATATTATATATATCAGTCTTTACCGAGCCGACGCTACTTACTGTTATGCCTGACCTTATATTTTATTTAAAAAATTATATCAGACTCTATAACATTTACTATAACACCTACCTTTTAGCGTAGAAATAAGCGGAATCGGTATATAATTACACTAGTCACCTAAACAGGCAAACCCAGTGTGATTATACCGCTGGCCTATTTTATTTAATTTTCCCTGCCAATTTCTCGCTTATCTCTTACAACTAATATCACTTTTCTCTACGTATCGATTTCGGCTAAAATTATCCATTTTTTAGCGAATTAACTGTGCAGACGCCGAAACTGCCGGCCTATATATAAATGCCGCCTCGCCGACTTCTTTATAAAAATCAGTTTCCCCAGGCAAGAACCGAAACCTACGACCTGGCCCGTAAAACCTTTAAACCTAACGCCGAAATGCCTTTAAAAATCATAGACGACTATATAAAGTGGCAGCCTTTAATCTCTCCAGAGGACAGTAAAACCACCGCTCTAACTGCCAAACTAGCCCCTTAACCCACCGAACCTATCCCCGATTAAATGAAACTAGACCTTACCCTTAATGAAGATGCCACAGAAGACAATAGAATCGCCGAAAGCCGTAAAACCTACATCTCGATTAACGTCGACAGCGATAAAGACGCCAAAGAGAGCGCAGAAAGTAACGACAAAAAGGACTATACTGTCGCTAAACGACTTAAGGATGGCACTCTAGCCTACCCCCATTAGGTATATAAGGAAACTTAAGAACGGTATAAGATCGCCAACTTCTACCGAGTTAACCTTAAAGTCCCCATTATCTAGAGTAAAACGGGAATATATAAATGTCAGGCCGTCCTTAATATACTCTAAGCCGGAAAGTTACCTTCTACCTACTAAAGTGAGGACAATAATAACAGCTCAGAGGCTAACGAGAACGACAATAAAGTTAAGAAGTTCAACTAGGATATAGACTTTTTTAACGTCGAAGGAGTAAGGAGATATATCATATAGGAAAAGGACGTAGACCTCATTAAAACAGTTAGCAAACTCCTTAGCATAAAGTATAATAATAGAGAAGCCGACGAACGCTCTAAGGACGACAGAATCCGCAATCTTATCGAGAAATATAAGTATAATTATATTATTGCCTAGCTCCCGCCAAAGGAACCTAACAGTAAAACCTTTAGAGTTTCCGCTAAAGGCTACATTTAGTACTATAAACGATAAAACCTCGCCAATACAGAACGACACTTAGTATATATTGCCCCCTGGTTCCCAGATTCGGCAGAAAACGACGCGATTTACTGAGCAATCACCCGAGGCATAACCGTTCAGCCTAAATAAGCTGTCAAAGAGCCAATCACATCTAAGCCAGATAACGATCTTATCAAGTGGCGACGGCCAATTGACATAGATCTCACTAACTCCTACTATAGAGCGCATAAATAAGCGCCTAAGACTAAGCCAATAGACCTACCCAAGATCACCGATAAGCAGCGTGAAATCGTCAAGCTGTACGAAGATGGCTACTATATTATGCCTAACGCACAGTACGATAGCGAGTTTAAGGATTGTGTGCGTAAGATAGGAGAATTAGCCCTGAAGTAAAGAAGAAGCGAACCTCAGCCCGCTAAAGCCCCCTAAGCCGACACCGGACCTTATGGGTATCCAATTGACTCCTGGGCAATAACTCGAATGACCGGCAGCCAGTCTGACAAAGTATAGACCTACGATATAGCCGTTAAAGCCGCCTTCCGCAAATTCAAAATCGCCAGAGCCCCGCTTACGCTTGACCCTTACGACGCCGAATGTAAAATCGACGAGACTGAGATTAAAAGACTCTCTAATACCCCTCTAATCAGCCTTTTAAAGGATATAGTCAGCTATATCGACGGTCATTTCGGCCGGTATGGCAACGCCCTCCTCAAACGGCCCAATAAGAAGAGCAAGGAGTGCGTACGTGCTGGCGAGACAATACTGATCCGAACCACAAGGGATTTAGCGTAAAAGGCAGCGATAGCTTTCCTTAACGGAGGGCATATGACCGGCGCCTAAAGGGACCACTGGGAGACCTTTATCCCTCGACATGCCAGCGTTCTCGCCGCCCGTTTTATCACCAATAATGGCCAAATCAACAGGACACTTACCGGCGCACTTAATATATACGGCAGAGCTAACCTTATGAGCGTAAAAGGAGGCTTTAGTGGACCCATTTTCGCTTCAGGCATTAAGAACGCTAAAGGCACCTTAAAGGCTATCGCTAAATCCGCTTATACTAGAGTCGCTAAACTTTCCACTAAGCTCGAAAAACATATCGCCGAAACTAAGGACACTAAGGATGAACACTACAAATAGATTAACAAACTTATTACTGCCTATAACGCGTCTAAAGCTATCTACATTAAGCAGGCCAAAGACGTTAAAAAAGCCCTCGAAACGGCCGGTAATGCCGAAATAGCTGTTAGGACAGCTGTTAGACAAACAATAAAGGTCGAGGAAGTCCTTAAAGAGTAAGAGTAACACCTGAACACGTTAAAGTCGCAGGGTGGCTCACTCAAGCCGGGATCTGTTAAGATCGAACACCTAAGTCCCGCGGCTCTGGCGGCGCTTATAGTATGAATCCGAAAGCAACTGGCAGATAAAACTCATATATCAATCGCCCGCGCCGATTCAGCAGCCTCTCGCTTTACTTTAACAGCTATTAAGGAGAACTCAGCTTTACTAGAGCCTAAACCGATCTTAAAGCCCTTGCCTATGGCTCTAGAGACTTCGCCACTAAAGCCTATATAACGCTTAAAGCGTAAGTTTACCCCTTAAGCGTAAAAGTTACCTGTTCCCTCGCCGAAGAAGCCGCGAAAAGGAAAGGAGACCAGCAGCTTTCTGAGCCTCAATTGAGAAGGCAAGTTTAGTTTAGACATATACGACATCACCGGCATAAGGCCTGGAAGGAACAGACAGGAGGGATAAAGATTAGATGGTATTTTCTTATAAGACTAGCTCCATAAGGAAGGGATTTCTTACAGAAAAGAAGGATAATTTCTACTAGCTAGAGTTTAGAACCAGCCGGGACGTCTGCTCATTTGGAGCCCTGGCACCTGTTATATGACTAAATATAAGTCATATGGGCAGCTCCCT
>JABFFF010000590.1:0-10496 GCA_013623665.1 Fusarium sublunatum | reverse complement strand
AATTAATAATCTTACCTTAAACTATAACCTTACCAACTAAAGTGACAACTTATATATAGATATATATTATTTTATCTATATCTAAGTTACTTTAGGCCGTATTATCTCTTATATTTACTTCCACCTTATTTTACCAGTATTTTATCTTAACAAGTAGTAGTAGCTATTTTTCCGATCTATTTGACCGACTTCTCTTCCGACGATTAGGCCGTCGAAATCCATAAAGAAGAGAACCGGGTAAAGCCCAAACGCGCAGCGTTTAGAACGCTGATTTCGACAACCTGAATGTCGAACTCAGCGGAACCAAAAGAACTCCTAACGAGGGAGCAGAATCTCGCGAAGCTAAAGCTAAAATCAGGACTGAACCCTAAGACACTAATATACGACAGTATAGGGATCTCAAGAGAAAATCTTAAGATCCTTTAAGATTTTCACACCTTCCTACTCAGAAATCCTTACTACCAACCGGTTAACCGACTAAAGACAAACCCATACGACCGGTTGGAGGAGCTCTTACATCTAGTAAGATTTAGATTTGACCTTAAGGATAACCTCTTTCTTTAAGTAAAACCCTATGAAGGTATCGCCTTTAGAGCTAAAGAAGCCGACGAGCAATCGTTAGTAAGAACTTAGGCAAAAATCTAAAGAACCCTATATATTGCAAAAAAGAACGGATTATTCCCCCCATATATAGCAACAGTCGACCCCAGCGCGTTAGAAGGAGAAGGCTCTAAGGAAGCCAATGGCTCTTAAGAAAAGGGGAAGGGAATTATAAACTACCTATTAAGGCCACTACTTATAGCCTTAAGCTCTTAAGGATAGCCCACTCTGATATATAGAGATACCGGGAGTACTAGCGCCAGAAGCTATAGTACTTTTGGCAATTTCAGCGCCAATAGTACTAATAACTTTCCTAGTGCCTCATTTAGCGTAAACTTAGCACCGAGGAACCCGACCTCAGGTGTAACCTTAGACCTAGCCGCCGTTAAAACCAGCCGATCTTTTATTGCTCCCAGCGGGAGCTCTTTGGGTTCATTAACCGCAAAAGACGCTAAAGTAAGGAACCTAGGAATAAACGCTCTATAAGCCGAGGTCATATAGGTTCACGCAGATCTAGACGAGATTAAGCAACTATATGTAAGCCAACAGTAACGTATGGAGAACTAAGAAAAGCGTATATAAGAGTCTTTCGACCGACTTTTTCTCTAACTATAAAAACCGTCGTTTCCGCCGCCGAACTTTATAGCCACTTTATATATCCCGGTTTCTTCCTATCCTATAGCTTTATCTTTAACCTACACTTAGGGCAAAGAATCACCGGCATATAGGCTAGCGCCTTAATTCTCATAGGAACCTACTGTTCTAAGGTCAGATATACGCCCAACTCACCAAGATTTCTATATAGGATTTCACTAAGGGTAACCCCACTTTCCTTACTACCCTCCCACCGGGATAGGTTAGATGCCATAGGTACCAGAGGCAGGAGGCATAAAACCAACGGAACAGTTTTGGCACTCTGTCCCGACCTTAGACCGAGTACAGTTAGGCCTAGACAGAGGATTCTATGCCCCCGTTACCCAGAACGCCCCATTCTAAACGGCAATCGACAATACTAAGTTTAAGATTTAGGACATCGGTTTATTTATCCCTCCCTAAGAGGATAGCAAAGAACCGAAAGGACAAATCTACTATAAAGGGAAAGACCTTACCTTCTCAGACGTAGACCTCTAGATCCAGTCTGTCGAATCCCATTAGGCAAACCGAACACTGCCATAGAAGGCATATATCACCTGAAACCTATAGACTTTATTACGCAGACCAGCGGTAACCTAGTGGCACCAGCAGCTGGATCTATCAGAAAGGGATATACTTTTAGTGTCTAAAGATGTAATAACGTAAGCCTTAAAAACCGAGTTCGGCTTAGAAGCGTAGGATACCGCCCGATAGCTTAATAACGCTAAGTTTAGCCAGAATAAAATCATAGGAGTAACGTCGGTTTGCAAATTTTCCGCTAAACTCTTCCAGAATATAAGAGCTTTCGGCCCTATGACCGACCTATAGCTACTCACCAGGCTCTATAACGCCCTAGACCTAGAACTTTAGGCGCTAATACCGGTCCCCAATGGCGTTAAAAATAGAGTAAAATATATAGCTGTCATTAAAGAAAAACGAAAGACCCTTTAAGAAAAGATCTAGACCGAAAACGTAAGGCATAAATGCGTTATAGCACTACATTTTCTGTTACTAAGCGAAGAAGAGGAAGTCTATACGGCCGTTAAGGCGAAACCGGCAGATAGAAGAACGACGCCGTCGTTTAGCTCCGATCATACAAGTTGGGGGGCTCCTAGGGAGTAAACCCAGGACTACACTTAGAACTAAGATAAACGCCGATTTTAACGATAAGATGATCGGACTAGGGGATTTTAGGGTAACCCCCGAGGTCACCGTGATATTCCCTGAGGCGGACGCAAGAACCACCGAGGTGACCGGTACCGTTTAAACAACGCCAGAAGACGTAATAATGCCCTAAATAGCGGCGATTATCAGTGGCAGAACGAACTAATCCTATAGAAATCGCAGGACGTACGATTTAAAGATACCTAACTAACCGAATACCACAATTGGCGTTTAAACCCATACAACTGGGACTTATCCCGTAGAAATTATAATCTAAATCCCTTATGGCACAACCGGCCACAGTATATCTCTAAGGAGCATATAAATAACACTACAGCCGGACCATCATAGGAATTATGCCTAACCGATGATCCCTACTATAAGGAGGCAGGATACTACCTAACTTACGATAAGGTAGAACCGGAATATTATAATACAGCTAAAACCTCTTTTGCGTATATCGGCGCTTAATACGAGGAGTTAGAAACGGATTCTGAGGCCGAAGCCGCCAATTTTATCAAGATAAGCTTAGGACTAAGCCACAGTAACTCCGCCCTTTTCGCTCTTATCGGAGGACAAGTAGTAGAAGCCTGCCTAAGACCCGACTATAACATTAAGCTGGAAAAACGAGTTCATATATATCTGAGAGTACCGGTCAGTTTTAACCCAGCCGGAGAAACCCACCAGATATATATTGACACTGGCACATTAATGAACCTGGTGGATAAAGAATGGCTTCAGACCTATAGGAAAAAGGTTGTCTATAAAGAAGTCACAAAACGGATAACTGGCGTCAGTTCTGACTTCTAAATCAGCAAATCCGCCACTTTTGACTTCTATATACCAGGCCAGGCTAAAGAAGTAGACATTAAGGCATATTTCACTATTACTGCCGATATAATAACGGGGCTTAGCCTAAAGCTCTTACTAGGTATAGGTTTTCTCTATGCATATGGCGTTAAAGTCGACTTTATTAACCCCCACATTTACATACGGTTAGCGCACTTAATGATTATACCGGCAACAATCTTTAAGAAACGCCAGAGATAAATCTCCCGTAAGGTTAAATCCGCCTAGAAGATCGTTATAGGGCCCAGCGCAACGGCCTAGGTAAGCGCCAACTGGATAGATCTACTAGACATATACGCCAATAATAGACAACTTAAAGCCTTTTACCTTTAAGGAAAGTCAAAAGGAGTTATTAACTGTTCTTACGACAAATTCACTCTTAAGATAGTCTTAATCCATAATAGCGGATATAAAAGACTGATTATCTAGAAACAGTAAAAGCTGGGAACTATTATGAACTATAACGGACATAAAGAATATGTTTATTTTATTAATAGCGAGCTTCTTTTCTACATTAACAATAAGGAATTTATCTCCCTAGAAGATTTCGTTAAGGCTTTTGCTATAGAACTCAATAAACGAGAAGCTAGGAGTGTAGAAGTAGGAATCGAACTGGAGGAAGACGGACTTAACCCTAAGTTAGTCGATATAGGCATACCGGACTATAGAATCTTAAAACCTAAGTCTATTGCCTCTATTATAAATAAGTTTAGCGTCAGTATTATAAATGTAAATCCCAAACTTACCTAGAAATTCATCAAACTTAGCGACTAATATGACGTCTACTACAATAGGGGGATTATACTGATGCCCGAAGAAATAAAAATGCAGGTAGACCTGGTAGACGGTTGGCAGAATTAAAAAAAGACCGTCAGACTATACCCGCTCGGGCTTAAAGACCGTAAGATTCTAGACGAAATCCACGATGGACTGGTCGCAGCAGGAAAGATATATACGCTCGACGAACTAACGCCGATTATATGCCCGGCCTTTATGGTTTAGAGAACCGTAGGAGAGAAGAAAAAGGGAAGAGTCGTTATCGACTTATGGCCCCTTAATAGCATCGCAATTCCCGACGCTTACCCCCTCCCTAACTAAGAAGAGATTAAGGAGAAGATATAAGGGAAGAAATGGTTCTCCATTCTCAATAGAATGGGTTTTTTCTATCAGTTACCCGTTTTCTCTGCTTATCGCAACCGAATGGTCGTTATTTCCCCCAGAGGACTGGAGGCTTTAAATATAGCCCTTATGGGTTTTAAGAACGCTCCAGCGTTTACCTAGAGATATATAGACCGACTTTTCCGCGACCATAGCGCCTTTATCTGCGTCTATATTGACGATATTATTATCTTCTTAGACACCTAGGAGGATCATTTACGGCATTTAGAAGTCGTATTAGAGATTCTTTATCTTAACCGCTTAAAGATCACAGCTTCTAAATCTTTTATCGGCTATCCCTATATCTAACTGCTCGGCTATATCGTTAACGGCGAAGGTGTACAAAAAACCGATAATTATATCTAAACCTTCCTAAAAATGATATGCCCGACCGATCTGGCGGAGCTTAAACGCTATATCGGAATGGCAGGCTACGTTTAAACCATAATACCGTGGTTTAATGTAAGGATAGCACTGCTATAAGTATAAAAAATAGCGCTCCTATGAGATATAAAGGAGAAGGAGGAGATTCAGAACGGCATGATAAAGGCCGCGAGGAAGGCTAAAGCCACCCAGAAAACCTTTAAACCCACCAATAAGGAGAGAGAATTATTCCATAAGCTCTAGGACTTCCTCACTTTAACTGTATTAATATACCACTACGACCTAAGTAAGCCCTTATTTGTCAAGGTTAACGCCTATAAAAGGGGCTTTGGCCTTAAAGTCTTCTAGATCTCCAGAGATTAGGACGGCACTTTAATCCCGGGCAAGGACATACCTAGGGATCAGATCCTGCCGATTATATTCTTATCTCGGTTGGCTTCTGCGGTGGAATAACGTTATAGATCTACCGAGGCCGAGGTCGCCGCAGTCGCCTAGGCAGTTTGTAAGCTACGGCAAATGATACAGTCTAATAGGTTCCCGGTGAATATCATTACAGACCATACAGCAACCAACGGAATCCTCACCTATAAATCTCTTAACATAATAGATCTGAATAAAGCTAACCTAAAGCTAGCGAAAGCGGCGAACTGGCTTTCCTAGTTCAGCCTTAAAGTCTTCTATATTCTAGGCCCCCTTAACGTCATCCCGGACATTCTCTCCCGCCATCCAGTAGATTTAGCCTACCATAATGCCGCAGATTAGAGTAAGTTTGATAAACTTGACTTTACCGCACACTACGTCAAAAGTGCAGCCCTAAAAGTCGCTATAAACCCTAATACCCGTCGAGATATCGTCAGCGGCTACCAAAAGGACCTAAAGATAAAGAAAATCATTGGCTATATAAAACACTATAGAGACCCTAAAACGCCGGAAGGTAAAAAGAGACAGGGGAGACTAGCGAAAAGACAGCCGAAGGTTCCGTTTAAACTGTAGCACTTAGCCGATAATAGCCTACTCTTTTATGTCGATTATTTCGGTAAGATGAGGCTATACATCCTAAGGCCTATGGTACGTTCTATCCTGGAAGAAGTCTATAACAACTGATACCACTTTAGAATTAACCGGATGATGGCGGAACTCAACCATATGTACTTCTACCAGATGTCACTAATGGTCCGTAAATTTATGTCGTTTTACAGCATATGTAGGGAGAATTCGACCTTAAGACGCCCTAGGCCAGGCGAACTTAGACTAATCCCGGTATATCCTTAACCGTTCTATACAATAGGCATTAATTTCGTCATAAATATACCTAAAGTCCCCTCAGAAGATATAATATAGGCTATCCCTGGCCATAAGAAGTTAAATACAATATATACCGTAAGCTGCATATTCTCTAAGAAAACAGCGTTACTGGCAGGATATTCTATATATACTGCAGAGGATTAGGCTATTATGTTAATCTAAACGCTCTTAATATTAGACTGGGGGATACTGAGTCATATTATTAGCGACCGTAACCTAAAGTTTATATCCGCCATTTAGAATGCCATTTTCAAACTGTTTAACGTTAAATTCCTAATGTCTACGGCCTATCACCTATAAACAGATAGAGGATCCAAGAGGAAGAACCAGACGGCAATCATTGGGATTTAGTATTTTACGGCGATATTCCCCGATTTTCCGTGGACTTTAGTCCTTCTATCGCTATAATATTATCTCAATAATACTGATACCGCAAGTATTAGCCGATCACCTAATAAACTCGTCTATAGATTTAAACCGAAATCTATATTAGATATAGCTATATAAGTTAATGACCTTCCCGGAGAACTCACCGCCGAAGCGTCAGAAGTGCTCCGTAGAGTCTATAGTAAAGAAGCCCAGTTCCTTATTGATACGGCCGGAGCGCTAAGCAAGATTTACTATAACAGTAAGCACGACCCCGTCGAGATCAATAAAGGAGATATAGTCTATCTATGGCTCTACGATGGATATTATTTGCCAGGAGACCTAAAGAAGAAATAGTCCCCGACCCGCATAGGCCTATATAGGGTTCTACGTAAGATTAACGACTAAACATTTGAACTCGACTTTCCGGCGCATTAGAAGGTTCATCCGATCGTATCTATAGTGCACCTATATAAGCCTGAGCAGGGTAAAGACCCTTTCGACCGAAAAATCCCTAAACCTATACCTATTGCCATAGGAGACAGCAATATGGCAGACCACTGGGAAATCGAAAGGATCGTCTTATAGAAAGTCAGATGGTAGAAGAAAACGCCTTAAGTATACTACCTTATCCATTAGAAGGGATATACGGCTAAAGATGACCAGTAGGTAATAGAGATTGATATAAAGGAGAACGCAATCGACCTTATCTGGGAATACCACCAAGATCACCCGATCGACTAGCCAGCGGAGTTTAAAAAGAAGAAGTTTACTATACCGGCTTCCTTTTCGTATAAACTCTAGTCATTTATAACCATTTTACCTATCTTAAGCGAAAAGCCGACTTTCTCGCTAGGATAGGTCCTAAGCCGTATAAACCGGCCTAGAAAACTTTTATTTTATCGCTTTCTTATATTATATATACCAGTCTTTACCGAGCTGACGCTACTTACTGTTATGCTTAACCTTATATTTTATTTAAAAAATCACATTAGACTCTACGACATTTACTGCGATACCTACCTTTTAGCATAAAAATAAGCGGAATCGGTATATAATTACACTAGTCACCTAAATAGGTAAACCTAGCGTGATTATGCCGCTGGCCTATTTTATCTAATTTTCCCCGCCAATTTCTCGCTTATCTCTTACAACTAATATCACTTTTCTCTATATATCGATTTCGGCTAAAATTATCTATTTTTTAGCGAATTAACTGTACGGACGCCGAAACTGCCGGCCTATACGTAAATGCCGCCTCGCCGACTTCTTTATAAAAATCAGTTTCCCCAGGCGAGAACCAAAACCTACGACCCGGCCCGCAAAACCTTTAAACCCGACGCCGAAATGCCTTTAAAAATTATAGACGACTATATAAAGTGGCAGCCTTTAATCTCTCTAGAGGACAGTGGAACCACCGCTCTAACTGCCAAACTAGCCCCTTAACCCACTGAACCTATCCCCGATTAAATAAAACTAGACCTTACCCTTAATGAAGATGCTGTAGAAGACAATAGAATTGCTGAAAGCCGCAAAACCTACACCTTAATTAATGTCAATAGCGATAAAGACGCCGAGGAGAGTGTAGAAAGCGACGACGAAAAGGACTATACTGTCGCCAAACGACTTAAGGATGGCACTCTAGCCTACCCCCGTTAGGTATATAAGGAAGCTCAAGAACGGTATGAGATCGCCAACTTCTACCGAGTTAACCTTAAAGTCCCTATCATCTGGAGTAAAACGGGAATACGTAAATGTTAGGCTGTCCTTAATATACTCTAAGCCGGAAAGTTACCTTCTACCTACTAAAGTGAGGACAATAATGACAGCTTAAAGGCTGATAAGAACGACGATAAAGTTAAGAAGTTCAACTGGGATATAGACTTTTTTAACGTTAAAGGAGTAGAGAGATATATCGTATGGGAAAAGGATATAGATCTCATTAAAACAGTTGGTAAACTCTTTAGCATAAAGTATAATGACAGAGAAGCCGACGAACGCTCTAAGGACGACAGAATCCGCAATCTTATCGAGAAATATAAGCATAATTATATTATTGCCTAGCTCCCGCTAAAAGAACCTAACGGTAAAACCTTTAGAGTTTCCGCCAAAGGCTACATTTAGTACTATAAACGATAAAACCTTGCCAATACGGAACGACGCTTAGCATATATTGCCCCCTGGTTTCCGGATTCGGCAGAAAACGACGCGATTTGCCAAGCAATCACCCGAGGCATGACCGTTCAGCCTAAACAAGCTGTTAAAGAGCCAATCACGTCTAAGCCAGATAATAATCTCATCAAGTGGCGACGGCCAATTGACGTGGATCTCGCCAACTCCTACTATAGAGCGCGTAAACAAGCGCCTAAGACCAAGCCAATAGACCTACCTGAGATCACTGACGAGCAGCGTGAAATCGTCAAGCTGCATAAAGATGGCTACTATATTATGCCTAACATACAGTACGATGGCGAGTTTAAGGATTATATGCATAAGATAGGAGAATCAGCCCCGAAGAAAAGAAGAAGCAAACCTCAGCCCACTAAAGCCCCCTAAGCCGACACCGGACCTTATAGGTATCCAATTGACTCCTGGGCAACAACTTAAATGACCGGCAGCCAGTCTAACAAAGTATGGACCCGCGACATAGCCATTAAAGCCGCCTTCCGCAAATTTAAGATCGCCGGAGCCCCGCTTACGCTTGACCCCTATGACGCCGAATATGAAATCGACGAGACTGAGATCGAAAGACTCTCTGATACCCCTCTGATCAGCCTTTTGAAGGATATAGTCAGCTATATCGACGGTCATTTCGGCCGGTATGGCAACGCCCTCCTCAAACGGCCCAATAAGAAGAGTAAGGAGCGTATATATACTGGCGAGACAACACTGATCCGAACCACGAGGGATTTAGCGTAAAAGGCAGCGATGGCTTTCCTTAACGGAGGGCATACGACCGGCGCCCGAAGGGACCACTGGGAGACCTTTATCCCTCGACATGCCAGCGTTCTTGCCGCCCGTTTTATCACTAACAACGGCCAAATCAACAGGACACTCGCCGGCGCACTTAGCATATACGGCAGAGCCAACCTTATGAGCGTAAAAGGAGGCTTTAGTGGACCTATTTTCGCTTTAGGCATTAAGAACGCTAAAGGCACCTCAAAGGCTATCGCTGAATCCGCTTATGCCAGAGTCGCTAAACTCTCCACTAAGCTCAAAAAATATATCGCCGAAACTAAAGACACCAAAGATAAACACTGCAAACAGATCAATAAACTTATCACTGCCTATAACGCGTCTAAAGCTATCCGCACTAAGCAGGCTAAAGACGTTAAAAAAGCCCTCAAAACGGCCGGTAACGCCGAAACAGCTGTCAGGACAGCTGTTAGACGAACAATAAAGGTTAAGGAAGTCCTTAAAGAGTAAGAGTAACACCTAAACACGTTAAAGTCGTAGGGTGGCTCACTTAAGCCGGGATCTGTTAAGATTGAACACTTAAGTCCCGCGGCTCTGGCGGCACTTATAGCACAAATCCAAAAGCAACTGGCAGATAAAACTCATATATCAATCGCCCGCGCCGGTTCAGCAGCCTCTCGCTTTACTTCAGCAGCTATCGAGGAGAACTTAGCTTTACCAGAGCCTAAATCGATCTTAAAGCCCTTGCCTACGGCTCTAGAGACTTCGCCACTAAAGCCTATATAACGCTTAAAGCGCAAGTTTACCCCTTAAGCGCAAAAGTCACCTATTCCCTCGCCGAAGAAGCCGCAAAAAGGAAAGGAGACCAGCAGCTTTCTAAGCCTCGATTAAGAAGGCGAGTTTAGTTTAGACACATACGACATCACCGGCATAAGGCCTAGAAGGAACAGACAGGAGGGATAAAGATTAGATGGTGTTTTCTTATAAGACTAGCTCTATAAGGAAGGGATTTCTTATAGAAAGGAAAGATAATTTCTACTAACTAGAGTTTAGAACCAGCTGAGACGTCTGCTCATTTAGAGCCCTGGCACCTATTATATGACTAAACGTAAGTCATATAG
>JABFFF010000586.1:0-19961 GCA_013623665.1 Fusarium sublunatum | reverse complement strand
AAAAAAAAAATAAAAAAAAAAAAAAAAAAAAAAAAAAAAAAAAAAAAAAAAACCTGACTCGGTTATTTGGACTGTCTCAGCTGGCGGCATATCCTTGCTCCGTCATCTCGGATACAGCTGCTAGTTTGCCTCTGAGAAGACATCGACAAAATCTCTGCCTGTGATTCTATTCACGTCCTTTCTCTCCTTCTTTACCGCTTCTCCCTTTCTTTGTTCATCTTGTGGCCCCCAACTGCCCTCGAGCCCCGCCTCACGAGCCATCCTGCACCGCCTTTGGAGGTGTTGGTGCCTCTTTTGACTCCATTATTTAACCGCCAACATAGATTTTGGCGGCTCACGTCTTTTTATAGCACCACAACACAGCTGCATCTATCTATATCTCAGCTGCAACTGCCCCCCCTTTCACATACAACATCTCCCCTTCCTCACATCTCGCATTCCCACATCCTCCCCTATATCAAACAAACGCCACCAATAATACCCCTTGCGATCCCTGCACATCAATCTCTGGCGCGCCAAGAGTGGAGAAGACGGAAACCAGGAGCCGAGACGGGGGTTGAGACACCGGTTTCCCTCCGAGAAACACGGAGCTTCGACGGCCTGAGATTCTCAACTCAACCACAATGCCGATGCCCGAGACTCTGGACCCCGGAACGCCCACCGTCACGCCGCCCGTCTCCCCCGGCGGTGGCGGCGGCACCAGCGGCGGCGGCGTAGAGAGGCGGCGATCGCGGAATCCTCTCAAGAACATGATGCAACATCTCACTGTGGAGCCTCCCCCAGATGATGACGATCGAGAGCCTCGAAGATCGTCTCTCATACGCCGCATCAGCTGGCGCAAGAGCCGCAGCCCTTCAGCTCATTCTGACAGGTCAGGCGGCCAGCCTCAGGACCCCAACCTGTGCACTGCCTGTGCTGGCTGGGCTGCTGATATTGATTCTACCTTTGATACCATGGATGATTTCTTCACCAGGGCGCTGAATCCTACTTCTGCAGCTACCTTTGAGAACAAGGAGCATTCACTTGGAAGTTTGAAGGAGCTTGAGGAGAACCGTTTCATGACTAAATGTCCGCTGTGCAAGCTATTGCTATCAGTCCACATCCCCAGCGAGGGAGAGGGAGATCTCTATCTCTCTGGCTTTTCAAGTCGAGATACTAACTACCTCATCGATAACAACACCATGTTTGAGCAAGGCCACGCGTCAAAGAATAAGAGCAAGGGCGTCAGTCCAGCCTTCTTGGGTGTTGTCCCTAAAAAGAGTGGTGATGGTGCTTTGAGCTGGGATGTCAGTGCTGACTGGTTCCGTGACTCGGGGATGCTCTACCGGACAATGCCTGAGAATGTTCCTCAAAATGAGTTGCTCAGCGCTCGATCAAGTGGAAGGCATTCGCGAGCGAACTCTGTCTCAGATGACAGCGGCTGGCAGAAGCGTGGCATCTGGGGCCGTGAGCTGGAGCAGGTTATTGACATGTCTATCGGACAGGACTGGCTACGGTTCTGCGAATTCTACCACCAAGGACGATGCGGACGAAAGCCGGTTACAAGAGAGATGCCGGGATTTAAACTGGTCGACTGCTCAAAGAATCCTCCGCAGGTTGTTAAAGCGTCCATTACTGAACGCTACGCTGCGTTGAGTTATGTATGGGGGAACAAGAAGACGGAGAAATGGTCCAAGGTCGTATGGGACGCTGTGATTGCGTCCAAGGATCTTGGTATAAGATATCTGTGGGTGGACAGACTGTGCATGGAGGACGCACAGCCAGCAGAACGGATGCAGCAGATTGCACGGATGGACGATATCTTTGAAGGCGCTGTCCTGGCTATCATTGCTGCATGCGGAGAGGATGCAGATTACGGTCTACCAGGAGTAGGCTCGAGGACTAGACCGGCTCAGCCCAAGTACGAATTCGTCAACTCCAACATCACACTCGTGTCGAGTCTTCAGGACCCAAGAGTAGCAGTCAAGAGCTCGAAGTGGTACGAGCGAGGCTGGACTTACCAGGAGGGTTTGCTTGCGCGACGACGTCTCATCTTTACAGATCAGCAGATGTACTGGGAGTGCGAGGGCATGTGCTGTCCCGAGTCTCTGATTCTACCGCTCGAGTTCTACCACGACATGGAGGAGCAGCGGATGTATGATTTCATGCGGCCTGGTCTATTCAACGGCGTGTCTTTTATCGACGGGAGCTGGGAGCGATGGAAGAAGCTTCCCGGCAAGGCAGAAGATCCCAGCACGCTCAGTATCTTCCGAGAGGCGGATCAGCATATCGTCAACTACACTCGGCGAGACCTGACTTATGACCAGGACTCGCTGAACGCGTTTCTCGGTATGCTAAGAAGACTTGAGACTACGCTTGGTCGTGGAAAGATGTTTGATCTCCTGGGCATTCCGCTCTGGGCACCGCAGATGGAACAGGGAGTTCCAGCTGCTGGACTGCCGCGTACGCGTGACATCTTTGCTCTGTCGACATGTTTCTGGCACCACAAGGACGGCGTGATCGCAAAGAGACGCCCTCACCTGCCCAGCTGGACTTGGGCTGGTTGGAAGGGCCCCGTTGATCTGTACTCGTCCATCACCGTGGTAGACCCCGATAGTAAGGTCCTTCAGCGCAAGTATAACCACCATCACTATGTCACCGCCACACATGTATCCCGGAACGAAGCCAACTCCCTACGATGGACATACTCTCCCAACATTGTCCTTGTCAACCGCGACGGTAGCGTAGCGTATGACTTTGGAGCCTCTGCTGGAGAGAAAGGTATGCCACCAGCTCCTCCAAATCTACCCATCCGACCATACGGCATCCACGTCCCCAACCCGTTTGTGCTGGACCGTGTCAAGGCGCGTTCGCATCCAGACGGATGGATCTTCAACCGAGTGAGCGTGGACGTGCGACTCAGTCGGGGCGCAGGCTCGATGAGGGAGTACATTGAGCGACACGCACGAGGGGAGCAGATGACGGTGCTGTGGTTTGTGGAGGAGGCGCTGGTGATGTTGCTCGTCGTGGAGAGGACGGAGAGAGACGGGCGGATCGTGTGGGAGAGGGTTGGCAGGATGAGGATGGGCTTTCCGGAAGAGCCTAAGGATGTAGTGAAGCGGTGTGGGAGGCTGGAGAAGATGGTGGAGGAGCTGCCCCTGAGGAGATTGGGTGAGGATATTGTGATCGAGTAGGGGGCATGTATTGTAGAAAGTTGGGCTGGTGCATCGCTAGTAGGCGTTGTAATACTATGGGTAGTTAGGCCATGGATGTGTATATCTTGTTGGTCTGACGGCTGGAGTGCCCTCAGCGTGAGAGACGGTCACTGGGTTGAAGTTACTGGTTCACATATCGTGAACACTCGAGTGTCGACTTGATAGTTGATTGATATCGTACGGGAACAGATAGACTCGATACCATTCTTCTGCCACAGGCCATCTGTTGATTTTGAATAGTGTTGTAGAAGTAGTGTCAAAAGTATCTGATGCGGATGCTCCTTTGAAAAGGGTTAGACTTGGCAAAGTTCTTTTTGGATACTTGGCCTTTTCATAATGGGCTCTGCAAAGACACTTCAAATGGTCAGATTGATCAACTACTCGATCTTACTCCCAAGTACGACCGGGAGATCGATAGTGGTATGAAAGGCAAAACAGTTGAGTAGCTGAACTGGTAATGGTGCTTACAGAGGGTGTTTATGCCTTTCGGCTGAACAAGAAGCCAGGTTGCCATTCTATTTATGTAGAGTCGATTAAAGATGTAATGCAGCTCGTAACCATATTGCCTTGGGTTTTAAAGAATTCGAAGTGGACTTTCGGGCTTTATTGTTGGGTTCTTGCTAGTCTTCAGACACATCTAGGCTGTCCTGTTCTACGGACTCTTATTTTACATACTGTGAGAATAGTCGTGATGAATGATAGTAACACTTTGATTCATTGTTGAGCGTATTATGCTCATCTCTGAAAGACTTGGTCAACCGCAACTCTACTCCGACCTTGCCCTAACCATTGTAATGTGTACATTACGAGTGCCTTGGTTCTTATCGAAATGTCCTCGCGTGTTAAACTCCCCTGCCCCTTTCACGAGAGCCTTTTCCGTTGCGATGGCCATGCGAAGGCTTTTGACAACGATGCTTGGGTTTATAATGATGAAGCTGAGGAAATTACCAAGTCGTAGTCGAACTTCCCGTAGACGATAAAGTGCTGGAAAATCTATGGGATGACGAACGAACGAACGGTGCAGGATGGAGTACCGAGAGCCCAGTCTACAGTGCTCGGCGTGGGTGACAGATAGGAGGGTTGAAGAGACAGGGGTGGACTTGGAGGCTCTAAGCCTATGTCCAAGTTGGGATGATAACTGTGAAGCCGGCTCTTAGATCTAGGAGTCCTTTGTGTTGAATGGACAGGTTGATGAGACACGGCATTCCTCGTCGGCTCGTGAATGCTAGCAGGTGGTGTGGGGTAGGGAATTATGAACATTATATCCACTCCTTGCTCTTCCTCTGTGCGTAGTAGATCGATGAGACGGGGAGCCCTTGGTTGATTCATAGATAGAAGACGTGTCTATCTGTGGGATGTTGGCGATACAGTCGTGAATTCTCGTCTTTGACCCTCTTGAGATGGATTTAGGAGTCTTGGAGGCTTTATGCGAGCATCGACCGGTCGGGACGGAGTTGGTTGAGAACAATACACCACATCGACGACAGTGATGATAGTGTATATGGTGTGCATATACAGGGCAGTAGGGGCATGTGCATGGTGCTGATGCTGGTTTATGCTTGTGCGATTTGCGTGATCTGTCCTTATGCGATCGCTTGGTTGATCTGGTTGATTCGGAACGTGTTGATTTAGAAGGAGTCTCAGACGATCTAGTCCACTTGGATTTGCGTGATGACTTGGATCGTTTGGATGATCTCTCACTTTGGGGAGGTTCTGATGGTTTGGAAAAGGAAGAACCCATGTTGAGCAGGAGGATCGATGGTGATCGGGTGGGTATGAGTTAATCCTTAAAGTATTTATCTGTACAAAGATAGGTCGAAGGATCAAGCCTCTGATAGATGGTTGGCGAGGGTGCAGAAGCTGAGTGTTGAGATAGTGGCAAGCAAGCTGAAGGTATGAGTTCACAGGAAGAAAAGAAAGAAGTGTCCAAAGTAAAGAGAGTGCTTCCATATTTATGTTCTGCAGAAAGGATATTGGTCTAGGACTTATCTCAAACTTGGTGCATATGCAAAGTATGTGTTGTATGCACGCAGGTAAATCGCTCCTTCGGTGACCTTGTGCATAGAAAATCTGTTCACTCAAGAATAACTTAAAGACCTCAATTACTTCCTTCTGCTATACATTTCCTAACTGCTGTTACGGAGGCACGTCTACACATTACTGCCTCCGATATCCAGATTCTCCCGAGCCGCCAGCCACTATCTAATGCTAGTGTCGTAGAGATCCAAGTCTTCTTAGCTACCTACTTCTGATCACTCAAAACCCCGTTCAAGATGGGTACCAAGTGTAGCAAGCTCGCTCACTCCCTACATGCTCTCAAAGCTCGCGCTGCTATTGAGTCGATAGCCAGTCACGGCAGAAGAATAAAGACCGAGCATTACTCAAAGACCACCTGCAAAAATAAAGCAACACACTAGTCCGCGCCTGGAACCACTAATACTGGATCAACGTCTCAGAAGAAACCAAGGGTCTTCCTGGTACGACAATATCCTTACAAAAGCATCCCAAACACGGCCTCTTCCCATCGATAGGCACCAAGGAACTGCAAATCTTATGTATTAAAGATTCATGCATTTTGTCGAAGACGACCGAAGAGTTCACGTCCAAGAATATCTTACGACGCAGGAAAAGGTACAGGATATAAACTGCTAAGCCTAGAGTCTCCAGCACTTGTCAAGCCAGTCTCTACTCTCCTCGAACTCTTTGGTTCGGATAGATATATGAGTTTTGATTCCGGTTGAAAGCATACAGCTTGAGTTGCAAAGGAGAGAAAGAAAGACTTTTATACAGAATGCTTTTGTTAGTGACAGCGAACGGAGAGACCTCTACCTACATACAACGGGCCCTGGTGTATAGGCAAGAGAATGTCTTAAGTGATCAACATCACCCTGCTACACTTCACGAAGCGAAACCAATCAACACGATACATTTAATTAATTGAAGAATTTATGTCTTCACTTTATAGTTTCTCAGTTTGGCATTATCGCATCGTTCATGTTCCAGGCCTGGTACATTCGTAGTTGTCGCTGGCAGACAGCGTATAGATATTAACGAAGCTGTCAATAACATATGCACAATACCATTCATCATCCAAACCTTTCTAGCAAGCATAAATGGAACAAAATTATGAGCTTTGCGAAAACTATGGGTCGTTTACGTTGCAGTATCCTACTCTATAGAGGATCTATAGCTGTTGTAGGGGGCAAGATATCTCGGAGAGAAGGCCGAAAGACTCCAAATCTGAGGATCGGCAACATGACCGTGACTATGGCTCTCTCGGTCTTCGCACCAAGTTGGCCCGAACACTTTATGATGGAGCTGAAGTCCGATTGCGGGGGAGGCGAGAGTGTTGGAGATGGATATAAGAAAACATGTCGCATGAGAATACAGCTGAGTTGCAGTAAAGGATTAGAGTCTTTATGATATCACCACCACGAGAACAATCTCAACACGACCAATACATCTATCATGAGTGATCTCGCAGCAATGGAGTCCGAGACTCCCAACATCCCAGCCCCAAGAGGCATGTCATGGCGTCAACACCACAGCTACATCACAACCGCTAACATCACCACAGAAGTCCAACTTCCCCCCGACGTCCCCAGCCTCGACCAGATCCTCTCAGCAAACGACTTTGCCCTCGCCGCGCAAAAGGCTCTGACCCCAAAAGCATGGGCCTTTTACTCGTCTGCCGCCACAGACCTCGTCACCGTCAACAAGAACCGCGAGCTCATCCGTCGAGTTATGCTACGACCCAGAATCCTCAGAAATGTCTCCAACGTGAGGATAGATCGCAAGATTCTAGGTCTTGATAGCAAGGCGCCCTTTATTATGTGTCCTGCTGCTATGGCGACTCTGGCGCATCCGGATGGTGAGCTTGGATGGAGCAGAGCCGCAGCTAGTGAAGGAATCTTTGAGATTGTAGGTGAACTACACTGAGAGAGGAATGCTTTTCTAATGAGTCCAGATCTCGAGTAACGCCTCATATTCCCTCCCCAGCATCATCGGCGCTGCTCCCGCTGGCCATCCCTTCTTCCTCCAACTCTACGTCAACTCAAACCGCTCCAAGACGATCGAACTTCTCCGACGCGCGCGCTCCCTCGGTATAAAAGCAATTTTTGTCACCGTCGATGCTCCTGTCCCCGGCAAGCGTGAAGCCGATGAGCGCGCACCGCAGGCTGTTGTTATCAAGTCTGAGATGAGCGGTAGCGAGAGTAGCAAGGATGGTAAGGGCAGTGGATTGGGTCGCTTGATGGGTCAATATATCGACAAGAGTCTCGCATGGGAAGATCTAGAGTGGATCAGAAGAGAGAGTTCGGTGCCGATTGTGCTCAAGGGCGTACAGACGGTGGAAGATGTCAAACTGGCGGTTGAGTATGGTGTTGATGGAGTTATGCTTAGCAACCATGGTGGAAGATCTCTTGATGGGTAAGTGTTCCTCGAACGAGGACGATTGAAGATTTTTCTAACAGGATTGCAGTGCGCAAGCGTCCATTCTCATTCTCCTTGAGGTTCGCAAGCGCTTCCCCGAAGCGTTCCAGCATCTCCAAGTCTTCATCGACGGCGGCTTCGAGCGCGGATCCGATATTCTCAAGGCCATTGCCCTCGGCGCTACAGCAGTTGGTATCGCGCGACCTTTCTTGTACTCATTGGTATACGGCCAAAAGGGCGTTGAGCACCTCTCACAGAGTAAGTCAACCTCAAGGCATTTGCCTGATAATCACTAACACTGTTGCTAGTTCTTAAAGATGAGCTCGAGACATCAATGAGACTCGCTGGTCTTACGAGTCTAGGCCAGGCAACACCCGATCTTGTCAATACTTTGGATTTGGACTACATGGTTACGTCTGCGCCTGTTGAGTCCAGTTCGGCGCCGCGAAGCGTGAGGTCGAAGTTGTAAGAACGAGGTAAACCAAAAGCGGGAGTTGACTTGACGGAATCAAGAAGCGTAATAATTTAGATCTAAATATAAAGCGAGATATCTTTAATAAACATACCTAACTATCAGCCTTCCAACCTCGCCTTGAAAGCCTTGACAGCATCAACCAACGATCCGTCCTTGTCAAGCCCCAGACTCTTGGCCCTGCTACAATCCCACCACGGGGGCCAGCTCATGACAATCCTATACAGAGCATCGTCCTTCTCATCCTTCACATACTCAACCGCCTCCTTACCGCCCACCTGTTCAACTGCATCTAGGATATCCTGCACCTTGACCGTGATACCTGGTAGATTGACGACCCGCGAGTCTCCAAACTTATCTGCGGGAATGTCCTTGATCTTAACCATGTTCTTAACCACAGTCGCCGGGCTACCGATCCATATAGGAATGTCGCGCGGCACAGGCAGAACATTGGGAATACCCTGCAGTGACTCGCGGACGATGCCTGAAGCAAAGCTCGACGCCGCTGCGGAGGGCTTGCCAGGTCTCACGACAACTGTGGGCAGTCTGACGATTCGCCCGTCAATCAAGCCTCTCCGTGAAAAGTCATTTACCAACAGCTCGATAATCAGCTTCTCAGCTCCGTACGACGATCTCGGGTTGGGTAGTGTTTTCTCAGTGACATAATCATTTGTCGGGCCATACACAGCACAAGAGCTCGTAAAGACGACCTTGACTCCCGGAAGCTTATCCCTCAATGCGTCGAGGACAGATCTCACGGAATCGACGTTGACTTTAAGACCGAGATCTAGATTGGCCTCGGAGCCGCCAGACATGAGACCATGGAGAAGGTACACTGCCTGGAAGTGCTGTGATCCGACGAGCTGGTCTACAACAGCGGGAGAGGTTAGATCTGCGGCGAGGGACGTGATGCGATGAGCTTGATCTGCTGCTTCTTTGGGCACGGGCGGCTGTGCAAGATCGGTGATGGTGAGGTGGACATCAGACGACGAGTCTAGCAGAGGAGCTATGATCTCTTGGCCGATGAAGCCTCCTGCGCCTGTGATGAGGATATGGTGCGTGTTGGCCATGATGATAGTATGTATAAGATGCTCCGAGATCGGACAAGGTACTAGTGATGCTTGCTCAAGGGGTCCAGTTTCTCCAAACTGAACCCGGTGATATTTAAAGTGCTTCTGAGTGTGTTCCTGAACCCCGTATATCCGGATAAGATCGATCCACTACGCGGGGTGGAGAGGTTATCCGCTTCTCCGCAGCTCTCGCGATGTGGAGGTCGTGATGTGGAGGTATCCGGTAAGAAGCCCGGCTAGACTCGAGTATACATACTTTTAACTGCGGGGATGATAGTCGGTAAGGTTGATAATGGCGGCTGGATGTGATGGCACAGGGAGTTCTGTATGTGTTGGAATGGCCGGCAGTGAGACCTAGGATCCTAGAGTGACCCCCAAGGTCTGTGAGGAACCAACTTCCTGACTGAGTAGCCAGTAGCTTATCCGATGAGGTCACTGTTGGCTGATGGGAATAACGGATAAAGGAGCTCTGGGTCGTTGTCCGTACGCTATCTTCTCAATCACCCACGTCAAGCGGTCTTCCCTCCGTACAAGAGACGACAAAGCTCCATCTTGCTGCAGGTTGATAAATTGCTGTGGATAAATAAATGCGAAATCCTTCTTGAAATGCAATACAAAAGCTGGTTCCTTGAAATTAACCTGTCCCGGTATTCGCGCCAAATAACTCACAGAACAAACGCCCGCCCCATATACATTTGACTCCATGATCCTTGCTCACTGTGGCCTCATGCCATAGTCTGCCTCTGGATACGTCGGAAGAGGATGGGAATGGCCCGATGCATCCATCGTAAACATACTCGGATCAAACCGAAACACGGGCGAAAGGCCAAAGCTCATGTCATAGTCAAAGAACATGTCTCCGTCCATATCGGTAAAGGCCGGGTTGCCTGGCATCATCTGGCCGGCCATATCAACACCCTCATTCGCATTGCTCAAGAAAGCACCGCTCGGCATTTGTCCAATTTGCCCTGGCTCAACCGAGACCAGCGTCGCCGTCATGCGCTCCAGCCCGCCGGCCATCAGATTCGCGAGGTGCCATTTTCCGGCCTTGAGTGAGCGGAACTGACGCACTAGACTAGTCGTCAAGTCGTACACCCGCTGTCGTTCAATCAAGTCGCTGCCGTATTTGAGGGCGACTTTGATGAGGAACATGCAGGCGAACGCCGTCATGGAGAGCATGTACGAGGGCATTCCTACAATACCCGCGGCGACGTCGGCGTCGGTGATAATGAGGTCGATGATGGCTGTAGCGGCAGTGACGGCTTGCATGGCGCAATCGAGAAAGTAATGCGGTATGGGCGCATCGCCTGAGAGGCCGCGGAATATATGTGAGTAGAGATGGATCTGGGCAAAATTGTAGTGCAGAATAGTACCCTTTCGAGGAAACGACCCGATCTGAGTCCATTGCTCTTCTGCTTGTTAGTAATTATACTGCGTTGGTCCCTGGGTTAACTCACCAGGCAGGTCTTTCATCCAGCGAGCATACCACTGATCAAGCTGCCGTCTGAATTGTAATATGTGGTTCAGGTACACTCGCGGTATAGGCTCCCCTTTATCGGTGCCAAAGAGTTCTCGGATATTTCGTAGAATACTGACCAACACTACTTGGCCAGTGAGACGCTTATCCTCCTCGTTGGCTACGGGAGACTTAAGGAACTGTTCCCAGCCCTGGATGGATGAGTCCTCCTGAACAATCGAGGGTCGCCCATACAGAGTAGCGAGGTGCTGATCGCAGATATACAGGATATACCATAGCCGTGCGCAATCGGCCGCCTCTTGGCTCTGCTCCTTGATGGCTTGATTATAGCTATTGTGCAAATTGCACTCTGCAGCGCGTCGAATAGCATACCCCGAGAGCATCCACGAAAGATCACTGAGCCAATACGAAGCAATGCACATGGCGCGTAGATAGTCACGGTCAATGCGGCGCTCAAACATAGACTTTTCCATCAATCGGCGGAATTCGCTACTGCAGATGCCATAGATGTTATCAGCCTTGGGGTCATGCAACGCAGCGACGCTGAGAGTAGCGGCGGAGAGAATCGGGCTTTTGCGGCGCAGCTCATCTAGGGTCATGTATCGACAGCCAATTCCGTACATGTACCGATCCAGACGGTCGCGGTAGAGCGAGAATAAGCTCTCGGCGTCTGCTAGAGAGAGAGCCCCGCGGGCGATGAAGTCGTTGATGGCTTGGCCTGCTTGGCCCTCGGGGTTGTCGGGTGAGCGGAGAGCGCTGAGTTTGGTCAGAGTGTAGAGGGAGTGAATGGGGACGTAAGGAAGGCCTTCATCTTCAGGGGTCGCTTTTGGAGAGTTGTCACATGATGGCCCACGGTATTCGTCTTGCGATCCAGCGAGGTGACTCGTCGTATTCGTTGGGTTGTCGTCTTTGGGCGGCGATCCTTCTGTCTCTCGAGAGTTGATGCTTTGTAAAGGCGGGAGTTCTGGGAGACTGAGTTTGTTCATGACTTGTTTCAAAGCAGAATGCATCTGCTCGAGATCCTGAACCACAGATTCAGAGAACCTACAATGTCAGTTGTCTCCAGTCGTCTTATTTAAGGGGTCAACACATACTGTGATTTCTCATCCATGATGGTCTGTAGGCTCTTACTCAAGACACATCCCAGGTTCCGCTCAGAGCATCGTCGACAGGGCGGACCACTTTCATCCATTAAGCATTTGATCTATCAGTTTATTAGATGAGCATCACGTCCAATCTATTCACAAATACCAGTCTCACCTTGTGCTTTCGACATGCTGCGCATGCCTTGATCTTGCGCGAGATTTGAGGAAGAGGAAGGTCATTTGATCCGACTGCTGGGAGACTCTGGCGACTGGATGAAGCTCTGCTGTTGCCGTTTGCGCGGGCAGGAGTTGGAGGCTATGGATGTTGTTAGTAGTTGAATCTCATTGTTCAGAGGTTGAAACGTACTGCGGCTGCATCTACTCCGGCAGGGTTAGAGTCAGACCACGTTCGCTTAGCCATGGCTACTCTTGTGCTGATGAAATATTTAATGCGATCGCGTTAGACCCTTGGTCAGTCTTGTCGCATCAAGATGGGTGACTGTGTCGCGAGTGAATATGGGATGCGCTTGAAGTCGTCCATGAGCGGAAGCCGCAGAGTTTTAGGGGTAACATAGAAATGCGCAAGGTCGTACAGAAGCGACTGCGATAACCATCCCAAGAGCAAGTTTCGGGGAGTTTATCACAGTCGCAGTCGCAGTCTGAGGACAGGGAAAACTTCAGCTTCAGTTGAGTTGCTCACGCGATGGGGAAATTGCCCCCCTGTATTTGAGGTGAGCCAATCACGCAGCTCTTATTAGTTCCCCGCAATATGGACGGATCGATGGGGAAGTTGGGAGTCAAACTGCGGGGTAACCTAGACAGCACCGAGAGACGGTTAGAAAGCTGGGACTTGGAATAGGCATTCTGTAAATCTTCATGTTGAATTGCTTGATAGATCTGGTCATAGTATAATATATCGTGGTATAAGTTCTATAACATTTTCTCCCAAGGTTATACCATGTCACTCAATGTTATACTGAAGTTCTGGCTTTTGTTAGGCTGTATTATGAGCCTACTCCCTTTTAATGCTTAACGTTCCTTTTTTTTTATTCCTTTAACATCTCATATTTGGCACGAATCGATGAAATAGACAAGTTATAAGTGAATTGCCGGTTGATTCAAATACGCGTACCTGGTCACTGTGGAGGTCGGTTAAAGCATCTGCATACGTCACCGTGGGGGTAAAAGGAAAAAAAGTTGTACATTTCTCAACACCAAAACTCCATCATCACAAACCTTCCACTCTCTACAGACGTCAACCCACAGCCACTCGCTTCAAAATGCCAAAGAAACTCTCAAAGAACCCGCTCCCTCCGAGCTCATCAACGCTCTCCTCCATCTCCACCGCCTCGGTATCTTCGGCCAACCCGCAACTCCCCGCCTCCCTCGCCGACCCATCCCTCCCGCTCCCCAAGCTCATCGTCTTTGACCTCGACTACACCCTATGGCCCTTCTGGGTCGACACCCACGTGACGCCTCCCCTCAAGCCCAACGCCTCGCACACGAGCGCCACCGACCGCTACGGCGAGGACTTTGCCTTCTTCTCCGACGTGCCCTCCATCCTGCACGCGCTGCCGCGCGCCGGCTGCAAGATGGGCGTCGCATCGCGCACCTGCGCCCCGAGTCTCGCACGTGACCTGCTTAAGATGCTGCACATCACGGTGCCAGAGACCGGCAAGGCGAAGAAGGCGCTTGATATGTTTGACGGGCTGCTTGAGATCTATCCCGGGTGCAAGATAAAGCACTTTGAGAGTCTGCAGAAGAGGACAGGGATACGGTATGAAGATATGCTCTTCTTTGACGACGAGGCGCGGAATAGAGATACGGAGAGCCTGGGCGTGACTATGTGGCTCGTGAGGGACGGTGTTACGTGGGAAGAGGTTGAGAAGGGTGTGACGCATTGGAGGAACAAGAGGGGTTTTATCAAGACCCCTTCGGCAATTGAGTTGGAGTGAATAGGACAATGTTATGATACAAAGATATAGGGCGTTTCTGGATGACCGGAGACTCAAATAGAGGGATCTCAAGGATAGAACATGAGTTTGGACTGTTTAGATTTAGAGGAAGCAGATCTTGTTGCTTTTAAGCAATTATAAATAGAGCATTAGCAAGTTAGATCAATTATCCATCCCAACTATTCCCGCTTCAACGGGTATTCTAAATTGGATATAACATATACATGCTAACGACAATACTCCATGAACATTAATCCCATCATCCTTGAATCCCATCTCTTTCTTGTCTCAAATCGTATACTCTACAATGAGTCGCTTCCCAGGGTATGCCAGTCTCGTCCTTCATTCTATAAACAAATGCTGCGAAATATTCTTTTAATCAAACGGTCGTAGTCTGTGCCGTAGCAGGTTGCTCGTTCTGGAGCTTAAGCTTCTCGTTAACATCGTTGCTCAAAAGGGAGTCGTCGGTCTGAACGCCGTCCTCTGCAGAATTCGCCGTGCCATTAAGGACAGTCGGGGTGCTTGAATCCACCGACGTGCCGACACCAGGATTGTCCAGCGTAGGTGTCAAACCAAAAGTCTTGGGGACGGTGCAAACTCTGTCCTCTCGGGGTTTGCCATCCTTGTATCCTCGAGCGATGCAAACCAGTCTTCCGTCCTTGTCGTCTTCCCACAGCAACGGGCCGCTGGGGAACGTCTTGTAACCATTCTCAAATTCCACGATGCCGTCCCAGTGGGGATCAGGGTTGCCGAGCTCTCCAAACTGGTACTCCAGCTCACCGCCATATTTCTTAGGAATGTTTCGGGGCTCAATGTACTGCTCAAGAACAGTCTTGACCTCGTGGCTACCTAGGATAAAGATCTTGGACACGGTAATAGGGTCAAACCAGCGCTTGATCCAGCCCCAGACGGTGCTGAAGAAGGACGGCGCACCAATGACAAAGATGCGATCCAACGTCTCGGGGTAATGCGCCGTAGCGAGTTGTGAAGCAGCCTGCATGTGCTGCTTGAGATTCCAGAACTGCTTGAGTCCAACGCCAGAAATGTCGACAATATTGGTGCTCAGACTGATGGGAACTTCAGGATACTCGCGGTCGCTGAGCTGGGTGCAGAAGGGCATGTTGAATCGCGTTAGGTTCTCGTAGAGGGCGAAGAGGCGTAGCAGACCAGGCGGGGTCTTGCCGTCGGTCTTGGCTTTGGAAAAGGTATTGGCGGCGCCGACCTTTTCATACTCGTGGACCGACTTGGAGTCGAGCGTCTTGACTTCAAAGACGTAGAGGGGGATTCCGCGACGGTCGCGGCGGCCGGTCCATTGAGGATACTGGTGATGAGCTGTTAGTATGCGACCCCCAAGCATTCTGGCGGTGAATCGGAGGAGCGGCGTACTAGGCGACGGCTGGATTCGTAGGCGCTGAGCTCAATAGTGTCGTATAAAACGTTCAAGTCATTGGCCTTGCGCCAGTCTTCTGTGTCTTTGAACTGTTGATAAGCGTCCTCGACGGACCATCTTCGCGCACGCAAGTATCGCCTGGAATGTCCTGTTAGTCCCGCCACTAATCAATCGCAACAGACAAAGAATAACGTACAGAACTAAAGGGTCGTCATGAGAAGGCGGAGGGCCTGGCTTGTAAAGCCCTCTCTCCTCAAGGACCTGCTTAAACTGGGCGAGCGCTTCCTCCTGCTGCTGGGTAAGATGCCCAAAGTGACCATACGGGTAAGCATAGTCAGCAATGGTCGAAGCCGTCGAGGTTGTGCGTGCGGCTGGAGCGCCAGTGGCTTCAAGATTGGATGCCATGATAGGAGACTTGCGTGCGAGATCGGCGACTCCAAATGAGGAAGGAAAAGAGAACAGGACGAGATGATATAAGAAAATTCGGCCTTCAAGGGTTCAAAAAGGATTACAAAGAAAAAATTAGAG
Source organism: Fusarium sublunatum (assembly GCA_013623665.1). NCBI lineage: Eukaryota > Fungi > Ascomycota > Sordariomycetes > Hypocreales > Nectriaceae > Fusarium > Fusarium sublunatum. Next base: position 4,359 of record JABFFF010000586.1, on the reverse strand, counting down.
CCCGAGACCCCGAAATCTCAAATCTGCGGAAGCGCCGGAGTCGCTGACAATGACGACAATGGATCTGACAGCGGGGCAAATAATGAAATCAGGGCTGTCATGGATTTCTAGGGCCTCTGCTCCGAAACCCGGAGGGCTCGGCCGAGAGTGGACCACACGGGCATGACGTGAATGTCTTTGATGATGGGATGAAAAGTTGATGTCCTCATGGGCCATCATGACATCTTATTCCCTTGCTAGGTAGTAGGGTTCGAGCGTATCATGTCGTTTAGGGGTTGTGGTGCGGTATGGGCCGAGGCTCATGAAACACACGCGTTTATTCTCAACGGTGGACTGAGCGATAGTTGGCTTTCTTCCGTCGTCGATCGGACCCATTCGGCGTTTTTGGCAGTGCATGAGATAGCTCGATCTGCGTCAGGGGTTGCTACGTTAAGGGTCCTTATAAGGCTGAAATGGAGTGTTATGGGCTCGTCAGTTGCCGATATGGATGGTGCTGTATCTTTACTGTTTCAAGAGCCATGTGGTATTGAGGATGGAAGAAACTACTGGTCGTAGTCAAGGAACGGTAAAATAGTATATTGAATCAGTGATGCTTTTAAACTTTTAGTATTAGCCAAATCGTGTCTTCATTGGGAGGGGCCTGTACGATAGCTGTTCATTGCGATATCATCCGACGAAATTCTATCTACGCATGACCTCCACTGTGCTCCCATTATTAAAGCCTAGAACGCGAGTGTCTTGCTCTCTTTTTTTATTTATTTTATATTTGTATTAGTTATATCATAAAAGGATGGATCAAGATATATAGTTTTGAATACAGTTTTTATCTATAATAAAGATATTATGCCTAATACCTTGAAACACACTTTCTATGCTTAATTAATATATATTCAACTTATATAGACTTCAAGGCATCTGCCAACCTTACTTATAAGATAGAAGCCTTATATTAAAGGTCAATAAAAAGCTCTCGCCCTCCATTATCAGCTGCCAAAATCCCCCGTCACGACTAACCAAACAACCACCCGCAAACGTCTTGCTCTCTTATAACAGCTACTTCCTTCCAAGCCTGCACAAGACAGTTGATAGCTAGGTAGGTAACATATACTATGTAGCCCCCGTTAGTACCTACCCCGGCACTGCGCTCAACCGTCACTTACAGCTAGCTTAGACATACTGGCTTATGCCAATTCTTCTGCTGGCGTGAGTGCTAGATAGAAGAGTTGGTAACGGCTGCCAAACCGTTTGGCTATAAAGATTCGGCTTCAACTTCCTCTTCTCAACGGTTTGTTCCAGCTCTTCACTGCGTTTTCATACAACAAACCACTCTGTTTGGCCGAGCAGAGCTCTAACTGAAAACTATATAAGCAGATGATGTACCATCCTATACCTCGCTCTTCCACATCCCAAGCAGTCGCTTTGTTTTTGGAAGATATTGCAGCCTCTCAAGAGTTTAATCAGCAGATCGAAAGGGTCGACAACTAGCTCAAAGATACCTATCCATCAGATCTTGATCGTGAAAAGCATTCTCTCTCTGATAACTTCCTCCAGTCCCCTGAAAACAACTCGCTATCCCTGAGACGCCTTCACTCAGCACCTCCAGTCATGACTGACAACACCAGACGCTGTGGTAGTGCCAAAATCTCTGGCCAAACTCTCACATCTATCCCTTATATCCTTGGAGACCAGACATGGCCTGCGGGATCACCAGCTCAGACTACTGCTAGTCGAAATGGCTCTCTTGTTGAGAACGCCCGTTACAGAGACACCAACCTGGCTATGAACAACATTTTTCTTCGCGATTCTCGAACTGATCTCCCCCCTCACGTCTCCAAGTTGGTCACTTCCGTCAAACGAGAGCGTACTTCTCCTGTGCCTCCTCCTCAGGACAACAATAACCTCCACGCTATGGAGGCGGAAGCCGGAGAAACAGGTGTTGAAAACTTCTTCCGTGAAGACATCGCTCCTCTATTCTCCTGTGCCAATGTCAGGTCGGATCTGGACATGAGTCGACAGTGAACGCATGTCAGACGAATGAATGTGACAAGACAAAAGCATATCAGTGAACAAAGGTATTGTGGCTTGTCTAATCTTTAAGGGTATCCTAGGTATAAATACAAATAATATGTACAGTCTATGAAATCTACCACCATCCTGATCGACGCCTCTCATTTAGACTGCACAACCGTATCGTAGTCACTTCACCAGGAAGAATGACCGCCATCTATAACCAAATTGTTTCCGGTCATGTAGCTGCTCGCATTGCTCAGCAAGAACAAAGCAGCACCTTTAAACTCCTGCGTCTCAGCCAATCTCCCCATCATGATCTCCCTCTCCCACTCCTCGCGCAGCCCAGACACCTCTTCAAAGTTATCCTTCACCATGGGCGTCATGATATGTCCAGGACTAATACAGTTGACGCGGATGCCTCCAGTGCCGTCCTTTTGAATTGGACTCCACTCCATCGCGAGGTTGCGCGCAAGTTGGATAACTGCCGCCTTGGATGAGTTGTACACGGGTGAGATGAGGCCGCGGTTCGCCTTGAGGCCTGAGATACTGGCGATCATGCAGATACTGCCGCGACGCTTGTAATTCATCATTTGCTTGGCGGAATACTTGGCTGTCATGAAAGCGCCCGTGTAGTTGATGGAGAGCATGTGGGCGACTTCGTCGGCCTTGTATTCGAGGGTAGGCGAGATGTGCTGGATTCCTGCTGCGGCTATCGCGCCGTCTAAGCCTTGGTTCTCGTCTGCAATGGCAGAGATAAGCTTATCAAGACCTTCAACGTCCTGAACGTCTTGCTTGCGATAGTGTAGCGAACCACCCCATTCCGGTACCACGCGCTCTAGAGCTTTCTGCCAGCCTTCGTCAGGATGGTCCGCGCGATCTAAGCAGTAAACTGTCGAAATAGTTAGATAATGTTCAAGAAGAAATTTAATTTACGTACCCTTTCCGCCAGCTTCCACAAGACTTTCAGCCAGCGTTAGACCGAGACCTTGGGCACCTCCCGTAACGACAAAGACCTTACCAGCAAGGTCAAAGTCGGCGAAGCGCTTGAGACCGACGTTTGTATCTCGCGGTAGCTTGAGCTCATTTGCTGGGTTTTCTCTAGGATCTGGGTTCATAGGCTTTGCGCTGTTGTTATCTGATGTGTGCATTGTTCGTTGGCTAATGGGCTTGTAGATGTGACATGGTGCTCGCTTGAGGCTGGCTATCCGCAAAGGGGAGCATGAATTTGTAGAGAGGGAGCGTGTTGCTCGGCTGAGTATTGATGCAGACATGTTGAGATTGCTAAAGAAGGGTTTAGGAGTCTTGCTAGATGTAGGTCCTGGTTATCGTGAAATTGTAATCAATCAAGATGTTTATTGTCTATATTTATATCGACTCCAGCTGCTTGGGTCTTGTAAGCTGACGTCTGGGCCACGTAACGATTACCCTGTTCGTCTCTCTTCCAAGCCGCACGCGAATGCCCTCTACCTAGGTGGGAGCAGGATTCCGGCTCTTGAGTAACCGGAGCTTCATCTCCGCCTGTCAGCGCTGCAGCATTGCATGTTTGCTGGGGCACGTGTGCTTGGGGTGGCTGAGGCAAGGAGCAAGAATTGTTTTTTCCATCGGTATACTTGACGTTGAGCCTACATCATTGACTGCCATATTCGCAAAGTTGATGCAGATCAGAGATATGAAACAAAGATGGAGATCTGGCGTGTCTTTATTCCCCGGCCAAGTCCGTTTTGGATGGCGCTAAATCATAACTATCTAACTCTGCATGATGTTACATGGATTTCTTTTGGATTGCCATGCGACGGATGATGCAATTGTTGCCGCACTAGTTGTGTTTTTCTCACGATAAAAACGCAGTGGTTTTTTACAGTCGCTGGCAAAGATTCGTCAACATGGGCCTTTATTACGCAAATGGCTTGTATCCTGCATATCTTTGTCTTGTTTTGCTCCGATTGGCCACGACAGCCTTCACTCTCAAGCCGCATCTTTCTTCCGGCTTGGTGTCCATAACACCGGTTGTACCTTGCATGGTCGGCAGGGCTTCGTCGGGATTCAACTGTTTGATCAGCTACATGCAGAAATTCTAACTTATTCGGCGCCGAATTATGAGTGAAGCCAACGTGGCTAACCCAATTGTTAAACAGCTTCTGAATTCCAGATGCAGATAACCTCAGCCCTATGGAGAGTCGTATCTTATATCAAACTTGGCGTGCCAGTTCCCATCTACCTAGTATTTTCCCCTTATTTAACTACTTCTTATAAAGACATATAAAAAATGTAAGAAATATAGTAAGATAACTTGAGCTTTTTTAAGTATTTATAATATTTATCTTATTTTATAACGTACACGATAAGCAT
>JABFFF010000582.1:0-19482 GCA_013623665.1 Fusarium sublunatum | reverse complement strand
ACTATTTAGTTTCAATATACACGTTATATATAAAATATTATTAAAAATAGTTGTTATAATATAAATATATTATAATAACTATAACTTAACTTTTAAATATTCTTTATATAATTTGTTTTAAACTATATAGTTATTTTATTATCTTAACTATAATTTTTAAAAAATAATAGAGATTTTAGTAAGATTAGTAGAGACCGGTCAATTCTTGTATTCTTGTGGCACCCAGATAAGGGCTGCGTAATCATTCAACACACTAATCAAAAAAAGGAAGATATGAGATACAACGATATGTCTTACATCAACTCACATCAAAATCACACAGCTATCTGCGTTGCTGCCCCGAAATGCAGATTTCCCCTCACCAAGCAAATTTCCACCTCTAAGTCTCCTATATCACCAATAGCTCGTGGGTGAGTCGAGTCATACAACTTCTGTTCTTACAGCAATACATGCATCGAAAGTCACGACAATGGAAGAACATGTCGTGTCCAGCCCTTGCAATTGACAAAACACTCTGACAACAACAACAACAGAGTCTGGCCAAAACACACAACCACAACCTCAATACCGCCTGCAAAGTCTTGTTAAGGACTATAGTGATACAGATGACGCAACTTTACTCCCAGAGATTATCCATACCGCAAGACAAGCGCTTGCTTTGACGTTTGACGGCCCTGAAGATCATTCAAAGACACTGCATACGCTCGCCTGGCATGTTTATGAATACTACAAGGAAGTCGAAACCGAATGGAACCATCTTGAAGAGTCGATGACCTTCGAGAAGGCAGCGATCGATTTAGCACCTGTAGATTCTTTCATCCGCCAAAAGTGTTTATACTCCCTGGGGCTACAATTGGGCGATTCTTTTTATCATACCGGAGAAGCATCGAAGCTGGAGGAAGCGATATGTTTAATCCAAACCTCGTTACATCAGCTTCCAGACAGTGCTCCTATGAGAAGATCTCATCTGGATAATCTTGGAGTTTTATTCAAAGAGAAGTATACTCAACTGGGAACTGAACAGTACTTCAGAAATGCTCGTCAAGCCTTGGAAGAAGCACTTGCCCTTGCGTCAGATAATGACGATGATCCTGCCAGCACTCTTGTGGTTCTAGTGGATCGCTATAATACAAGGTATTCTAAATCTGAAAGATTGGAAGATTTAGAATCAGTTGTACGGCTGCGACGGGAGTTACAATCTGCAACAGCAGGCGATAAAGGAACAATTTACCCGACTCAACAGTTCGAGCTCGCCACATTGCTTGAGGAACTCTATAATCAAAAGGGCGGTGTCTCAGACCTACAGGACTCAATCAACCTGGCTAGAGACGCAGTGGCTGCCACATCAGAAGACGACTCTGCCCGGCTGTCTTGTCTACACCTCCTTGTCCTCAAGCTACATTCGCTATATCTAGAGACTGGTGATCTGACTGTTATCGAGGAAGCCATCCATCTTGGAAAAGACTTCCTTGAGAATGCCGAGAAAGACCATCCGGCCCGGTCTTCTGTGCTCACTAATGTCGCGGTCAACCTTGCTAATCTCTATGAAAGAACTGGAACAATACCCCACCTTGATGAGGCTATTTCTTATGGAAGAGAAAGTCTGAAAGTAATACGGAAAGATGATCCTGGCCTTCGACTCAGCTTGGGTAGCCTCGGAACAGCACTCGCAAGTAGGTCGCTAGCAATAGGGTCCCTGGTGGACCTCGAAGAGGCTATTTCCTACACCAGATCTGCTCTTGATGCCACACCAGTAGATTATCCAACTCGACACGTGCAGTTGCACAATCTTGCATCTGCACTCTTTAAGAGATACATTCGAAATCTGGGGAACCTTGCCGATTTAAACGAAGCGATTGCACTGTCCAGGAAAACTGTTGCTTGCGTTCCTAACGAGCAGGCATATTTGAATCGACTTGCAGCATGTCTCGACTACCGCCATACGAAGTTGGGATCAGGTCAAGATCTCGAAGAGAGCATACAACTTAGCATGAAAGCCGTGGACGCGACACATAAGACGTATACTGAACGGACACATGCGAGGAATACCCTTGCTGCTCTGTTGGTAAAGCGATTCAAAACTGGTGGATCAATTGATGATCTAGATGAAGCATTCACAGCTGTACAAACGGCCTTGGACGCAACCCCTGAAGATTGTTCATCCAGGACAGAGCATTGTACTACACTTGGAGACCTGTTTTATGTCAAAACTACCAACAATCTTACGATATAGGACGTAGGGCCATAGATCTTCTTCCCGAGCTCGCTGCAGCCCGCTCACTTGAGGCTACCGATAGGCAGTACTTACTGAGCCATACATCTGGGCTTGCGGCTGCTACAGCGGGAGTAGCGCTGAGGATTAGCAAGGAGCCCTTTGAGGCTCTAGTCGTTTTAGAACAAGGACGCGGTGTTCTTGCATCATCGTTGGATGACATTCGGACCGATATAAAAGAGCTCCGGCATGCCTATCCTGAGTTGGCTGACGAATTTGTACGTCTTCGGGATGATATGGGTTCTTCAACTGGTCTGGACTCCATCGCGGAATCTCCTCTCACCAAAGAGTACCATAGGTGTCGTCGATGCAATGCTGCCAAGGTCTTTGACGAATTACCTGTTAGGATCCGGGAGAAAGCTGGCTTCGAGGACTTTCTGGGTCCTCTGAACATGGGGCAGATATATACGGCAGCCGTGTACGACTCCGTAGTGGTTATCAGCAGCAGCTGGATGGGAATTGAGGCAATCATCGTCCAGGAGCAACAGCTAAAGTCTATGGTTTTCACAAATCCGGAACTTTATATGGAGATTGTGGGAACAGCAGAATGTAACCTTGGAAACATCGAGACTCTTGAAAAGCTTTGGGATGCAGTTACAGGCCCAGTACTAGATGAGCTGGGGTTCACAGAAACCCCATCAGACCAGCAGGATTGGCCTCATGTGTGGTGGATTCCTACCGGTCCCTTGAGTAGGTTTCCGCTTCATGCTTCTGGACGGCACCGAGAACGTTCTGGCAAGACAGTTATGGATAGGGTGATATCCTCATACAGCACATATCTCAAGGCTCTGATACGTGGGCGTCGACTTCGTGAGATTACAACAAGTCCGAGTCAAGCTCTTCTTGTCGCCATGGAGCACACGCAGAATCAAGCTCCCCTTCCAAAGGCTGTCGAAGAGGTTGAGCTGGTAAGTAAGATTTGCGAAAGTATGGCAATTCGCCCAGTGAAGGCTGGTTCAGACAAGCAAGTGGCGCTATCTTGCTTACGAAGCTGCAAAATCTTTCACTTTGCAGGACATGGCTACGCAGATATCGGCAACCCATCCCAAAGTCATTTATGCCTAAGTGACCCGAGCAATCCCCTAACAGTAGCGAATCTGTTCGAGATGAACCTCCACGAGAAGTCTCCTTTGCTCGCCTATCTCTCAGCATGCAGCACGGGTCGTGTTCAAGACCACAAATGGATCGACGAGAGTATTCACCTCATCAGCGCGTGCCAGTTAGCTGGGTTTGGGCATGTGATTAGTACGCTATGGAAGGTACAAGATGAGCACTGTGTTGATGTTGCTCGTGTTACGTATGAAAGTATCAGAGAAGGAGGGATGACTGATGATTCGGTTTGTCGAGGGTTGCGTAGGGCTACAAGAATGCTGAGAGATGTTTGGCTGGATGATGGACAAGGAAATACAGCGTTGATGTCAAGGGCGGGACGGGGAGATGACAGAGGAGCCAGGGATGCTGTTCTCTGTGAAGATATGCCCCCTGCGTATTGGGTTCCTTATGTTCATTTTGAAGATTTAAGTCTTTATAATATGTCTAGCTCCTTTTATATATCTAGCTCTAAAACCTGTAATATACTTAAGTAACCTTATTATAATAGTAAGGATAAATTAGGATTTAAAGCAAGCTGTTAAGACAAATATGTTGGGAGATAATATTGATTTTACAGGATAATCTAAGAGAATGCGATTATAATTTAGAAAATATGATTAAACTCCAACACTCACATAGGCCTCCCTCAATTCATTCAGCTTTCCCATCGCTGCTATCACTGCTCCGTATTAAAATTGGCTGGCGTAATGATACTGCCGTTCCATCGAAGCTCTCTTTCTGGGTCCAAGACCGAGACAGTGTTGGTATAGGATTGACTCTTGTTGATAGTGATGGTTTGTTTGCTTCCCACAGCGAGTTCTGTGTGTGGCGGTCGCACCTCGATTGACGTGACAAAAGTATTCCATTCTTTCCAGGACTTTACATCCATCAATACGTTCCAGACTTGTGAGGGGGCCGCTGCGATGATGATGGATTCTTCGACTTCGGGCATTTTTGTATATTAGGATCGATGCGAAGGCTGAATGATGCAGATTAAAGAGAAATCTAGACCACAGACTAGATATATATAGAGAGTATAAAGTAATCTACTCGCAGATTGCGTATGATGGCATTGTGAGGAGGACGAGACCGCATGGAGTGTCTTGCTGGCCGACGTTTGTCGTATCTGCCATGACCTTGTCGAATTCGGAGAGTCATTCACACCCAATAGCCCCCAAAGCAAACAAGAACACTGGCCGAAGCAAGCTAAACAAGGTAAAACATTACAATAATAGACACCAAAAGCCCAATCAAATGGCCACCAGCCTTTGATCCAGCCGAATCATCATCCTTACTAGTCTTGCTCTTTGATGAATCAGCAGACCAATCAGTCTCATTCCACTCATTGAAGCTCACACCAGGGTCAAGTCTAAGCTCCAAGTCAAAGTCCGCATCTGTAGCCTCCCTTTCACTCGTCTTCCCATCCCAACAGTGCCGTTTAAAGCATTCCTCACATTGCCTTGGCAGGTCAACATCCAATCGCCGCAACGAGCCTTTGATAGCTGCGCAGGCAAGACAAGCTGGCCAGTTCTCGTCAACTGTGCCATTTCCATATGTAGCGACCTGGAAGGCGTTGTCGAAGGCGATTTTGAGCTGTGCATCGGTGAACTGGTCTTGCGTGTAGGTGTAGTTGGTATATCCTGACCATGGAGCGTTGGGAAGCCAGAGCAGCAGAGGCGTGTCCTTGTCTGCGTCGCAGCCGAAGAATGTTGGCTGGAAAGAGAGGTTCTGGGCGACGATTGTGTTGACATCGGGGATCTTTGGGAAGGGAATATTTCCTTGGCTTGCGGAGAGTGCGGTATCTGGGATGGTCAGTACGAAATTGCAGAGTGTAGCTGGCTAACACACCTATCAGATTTGTTCCGTTTACCCACGAGTTGGGAGCCTCTGACGAAGCCTCGTATACAATGATCAGGTCGAGTTTACGAGCGGGAATAACCAGGGGTCGTAGAGGGTCGCTCTCGAGAGTAAGACTGCCATCGACCTGGATAATGTCAGCCACGTTCTGCTTTTCAGACATGTCAACTTACGAGAAGGAGTTCTTCGACACCTTTCATGTCATCGTTGTAGTCCTCAAAGGGGTTGGGGAATCTAGACCACATCGACTGGTTGAACGTAAGGTCGAAATACTTTGCGGTTTCGTTGACGAGTTGAACAAGAGGATTGTCGTACTGGTCCTCGGGAATAGGGACATCGTTGATCTCGGGGTTTACTTCTTGTCGCTTCTCAAGCCACCTCTTTGCAAACACCGGGATACCGTAGAAACTGTCGATGAACCAGGACGTAAACGCATTGGTTGTCGTGCCTGCCATGAAAGTCATCTTATCGAAACCTTGGGCACACTCGCTCTTATTCTGAGGTTTTCCCTCGGACATAGAAGTTCCCAACCACTGAGTAGGAATAAAAGCTTGCACACGACCGCCAACCCAACTGCCAAACTCAAAGGGCGTAACTTCGTACGCTGTAAGGTTGAAGAGGTCCGACGTGTTCAGGGTGGGATACATGAGCTTCCCAATCTCGGGAGACTTGCCAGGAATGACTTCTGCAAAGCACAGAATAGGCATTGGTGCGTCGCCGAGGGTAAATGCAGTGTTCTTGGCGGCAATGTCGGAATAGTCGCTGTATACCTTGTCTTCGGGTAGCCAGGTACCCCAGAACTGACCGAAAGTGTCGCCAACAGAAACTGGAAATCCTGCCTCATCCTTTGCGCCGACGTTCTCGAAGATATCGGTGAGGAAGCTTGTTTGATTGCCATCAGGTCCCTCGGTGTACGATGTGGAGAAGTTTGTGGTTTTCTTGATGTTCTCAACGGTGGTGAAGTTATTTGCAGCACTTTGAGTGTTAGCCACGCAATTAGTAATAAGGAGATGATAACTTACAGGAGAGCGACGGTAACAGCACCTCCACCGCTCAGACCCGTGAGGTACGAGAAAAGCTGGGCCAATCCTCCAGTGCGTGCCGCTATCGCGGCATCAGATCGAGCATCGTATGCTTGATAGACGCCAAGGCCTCCAAGACCAGACTGCGTGCCACCGCCTGAGACAGCAAGACCAACGATGGGAACGTTGCTAGAGTTGAGCTTCTTGATGTAGGCTGCTGTGTCAAAGTCGGAGATGTTTGCTAGCTTCAAGTAGTGGTCCAAGTTGGGAATCATTTGCTTTCCTCGCTGTTCTCTCCACTTACTTTCTTCCTTTGACAGACCCTAAAACCGTCAGCGTTTACGTGATAAAAATTCAAAAGGTCCTACCTCTGAAGCGTCGCGAATCTCCAAATTGGAAGGGCATTGTGTGTAGCTGGGCGCGTATGGATCGGCGTCTGCTCCTCCGCCCTGCTGAGCTTGTACCGCAATGCCAAGGCAGACAGAGAGAAATAGAATCTCTTGTGGGACCTGAAGGTGCATGTTGGTGTATTTCGCTTCAAGGAATGGGCAGTTTGTTTTCCTTGACGATGTCGTTGAGCACTGGAAGAAAACAACGGTCTCTGCGCCAAGGAACAACCTTTTATTAACCCACCAACCGCGCCATTTTCCTTATGAAAGAATGCCGATGAACCGACCCGTCATGCAGGAAGCTTCCAAGATACGCTAATCGGTGGTACATGGCGTTGACGAAGCTTGGAGACCACCAGCCGCAAACTCAATGGCGTAATCCAGCCAGTAAGAGCTAACATTGACGACGGAAACTAGCACGAATGGGCTAGTGATTCGACCACGGAAAGTCTCAGAACATGGGACCGAATGCGAAAACTAGCCTTGTCCTGAAATCTCAATAAGATTGAGGATGTAGCCGTGTCTGGGGAAGACAGCGAGTTGGCGTTTGTGGCTGTAAGCGCTTGTTGTAAACGAGCAGGAGGCGCATTAGTGCTGTTCAAGATTATTTCTAACCTTGAAATGATGGCAATTAAAGAATTTATCTTTGTGGCAGCTCCCGATTCAGCGGACATTGTGTCGTTTCCTGCCATCCCTCTATTCACATCATGGTAACTCATCAGATCGCACGTGTGTTGATCTATAAATGTCCAATGCTTGTCACCCATGCGATTTTGTGTAAGTTTGACCGTTATGGCATCTGATTCGAGCTCTATCGTGTCTAAATCCCATTCCATCTAGCTTAGACATGCTATATAGCCATCTATTATCTACACTTCTATCTTTGCAATATGTCTCAACTGTTAACACATGAGCTTTAAAAAACAGTATACTGCAGATCCCGCGCTAAGCATCACTGTTTCCAATTCCTACTGAATCTCGCAATCAACAAAATAAAGACACCAGCAATAATGGAACAAGATGCAGCTGTATGTCTGTTAACAACAAAACTCATTTGGTTGTCAAAAGCCAGCTTACTGAGTGTAAACGCCCAACCAACGCCAATCCCGTCTATCATGGGCACCACGCCACCGACGCTCATTGCGCCAAAACTATACTGGACAACATATTTGCCCGTGATGACGGCAGTTCTGTATGCAGGCCGCACCTCTACTCAGTGTCAGCTAGGTCCTGTTCTTCGTAGTTGGTGGTCTTACCGGCAGCATATGTGTTCAGCCCGCTGAACGATCCCATAAGCCCAACGCCTTGAATAAACGAACTAATTATCGGCAAGGCCATACCACCGACTCGTTGTTGGACACTCCAGCCGTAGAGAAGAGTACCCAACGGGAGAACAACCAGAGCACTAGGCAAACTGCTGTTCAATCGGTCTTCTGGACGTCTTTCTCCCTTGCGCTTTCGATTGTATCGCTTGACCGCCATGTCGGAGAGCTTTCCACCCAATGTGCTTCCCACAAGAAAGCCAGCACCTGGTGCAAGATAGAACAGTCCGCTGGATAGAGGCGAAGTGAGGTTGAAGCGGGGGTTGATCACGCGTCGGACGGAACTAATCAGACCATATTGGTTGAAGCCGAGGAGACCACAGGTGATGAACTAACGGGGTCAGCAACATGCTTCAAGATCAAGAGGTGCGACATACAGCAAGGAGAACTTTTGGATATGCAAACTGGCAAAAGACGTGCTTGGGGTTGAAAGTCTGGATGATCTCTCTTGCAGTTCGAGGACGCGACTCATCGACCAGCTTGGGATTATTGATCTCGCTAGCGTGTGGGATGAAGAAAAAGGATAATGTCAATCCAAGCAAGCACATGCCAGCTTCGACGCCGTAAATGACTCTCCAATTTGTGAAAGTCGCGATAACGCTGCCCAGGAGCGGTGCTGGACGGCTTCAGTCAAGTGGCTGTAGGGTGAGGTATATCAAGTTGCTTACCGATTGTATTTGCAGCAACACTGCTACCGAGAAAAAGGCCAACTGCCGTCCCAAGCACAGTCTATCAAAACTTTAGATGGTTAAGCTTAACGGTTAATCCATACATACCGGTTCGAAGATATCAGCCAGGATTGTTTGGCCAGCAACAAGAAAGAATGGTCCAGTGTTTCCACCAAGAATCCAAAGCGATGCATATCCAACTAAGTTGGGTGCTGTAGCACAACCAACAGAACACAAACAAAGGACACTATTGGCAGCGAGGTATGCAGAGCGACGACCGATGATTGTGCTAATGGGCAGCCAGATCAAGCCTGACAAGGCCTGAGCGACAAGTACACCAGCGTTGATTGTGGTGATGGTCGTTGCCTGTGTACCCAAGTCTGAGGCTATTTCGATGGTAGCGGGCATGACTGATGTGCTCCAGAAAGTCATTGGCAGAGGCATCCAGCAGACGACGAATAGGATGACCCATTTCCTCCAAGATGGCATTTCTGCGACATCGTTGGCAATGGTTTCGTGGCAGTCGGTGTTGGTGATGGAGCCAGATGATTGGGCAGATTCTGGATCTGATACACCTTCAAGTTTGGGTTCACTGGCCATTTTGCTTGGGTGAATTGAACGAACGAGTGAATGTAAAACAAGACAAGAATTACAACGCTTCCATATAAGAGAATAAACAAGACAAAGTGCCCATTATACAGCCTCAATCTCTATGGATTCTCAGGCTTCCATCACTCAAGCAGATTTTTCTATTATATAATAACTACCGAATCCACAGACGGCCCGTAGAATGCTCTCAGTCAGTCAATACAGCGCCCTTCCATGACTCTATCTAGCGGTGTCGCAACAAAATCACCCAGAACCGTCTTATTCCCGGACAGTTTTCGGCCGACAAGTATAACGAGCCCGAAAAACGGAAGTTTTGGCCGAGGTTATACGCGAAACACCCAAGTTTAGTCAGCCCATCCGCTGACTCATCACGGTAAGCATAAAATTTTGCCGCTCAACCTTCGGCGTCGTTGACACTGTTGCAGATACATACAGAGAGTCACACGACATCACACTCACAACAGGTATCGGCATATCGAAAGAGGGCATCCAATCGGAAACAAACCGGATACTAGATTTGTCTCATCGAGATCTCCCGTCTTGTCGAATCTCTCGGCCGCGTGCTTTGAATGCAAACATCACTCCACCTCGCCATGACATCCAACGACACCAGCCCTCACGACTCGGCCGCTGGTTCGGACCCGGAGAGCAAAGATGACATTGGCTCGTCGACTATTACCCCCGCGAGTGGTTCTGGAAAACGGCAGCGAAAGACTAAATCCACTGCGTAAGAGAGTTGTAAGACATTGGTGGAGTCTAGGCTGATCTCTTGTCGCAGTTGTCGTCGATGTCATGCGCGTAAAGTCAAGTGCTCGGGTGGCTTGCCCTGCGAGAATTGTCGTCAGGCGAGTAAAGGCGCTGAGTGTTCTTATCCCCGTAAGAATAGGCTGGTCAAAGTCAGTCAACAGTATGTGTCTACGACCACCTCACTCAACCTCATACTCATGAAATCTTAGATACATCGATGATCTCGTTGCTGAGAACCAACGTCTTCGCCATCAACCTGTCGAGACCAAACCTCGTCCCGAGATAAACGTCCCCGACCTCCCAATCGCACCTACTAATAACCCAGCAGAGGTTTCTTCACTACAGGGTACTCTCCTTGAAGAACGGCCCTGGTTCTTTGACATGAACGTTCTTCACACCCCCGTCCTCATCGGCGAAGCTTCAGACGTCGCCTTCGCCACGCGCTTCCGTCAAGCCATCTCTGAGCCCGGACATAGTCACATCCCCAGGGTAAACTACGCTTCAGACGAGAGGTTGTTGGCTCTCTCAGACGAGGACTGCGCTTGGCCAATACCCTCTCGCGCACGACTTCTAGTCAACGTTGCGCTCAAGTATGTTAGTCGGAGCTACTACATCGTCCGGCGCAGTCAGATACTTGAGGGCTTGGAGCAGACCATCCAGAACCCCCATTCGACTGACTCACTCCTCAAAAGTAAGCTTTGGGCGCTGTTTGCCATTGGCGAGATGTACTCTACCCGAACGGCGGCCAAGGACAAGAACTTTCCTGGCATGGCTTATTTCGCGAGGGCTACGCGGATTCTTCGAATTATCAGCGAGCGACCACGCATTGACGCCATCGAGATCAGGTTACTTCTCGTAAGTTGACGCCATTAACCACTGACCAAGCTGACCATTCCCAGTCATTCTACTCCCTCGCGCTCAACCGTCGGTACACAGCATATGCCCTCGCTGGATCCTCAGTGCGACTCTCCGTGGTGATGGGTCTACACCTCAACGTCCCCGAGTCCCAGCTCCGAGACGCCGGCGCGCGAGAACACAGAAACCGCGTGTGGTGGACAGCATATAGCTTCGACCGCATGTGGGCATCTCGACTCGGTCATCCAGTGGCGATTCAAGACGACGACATCGAAGTCGACTACCCTTCCGACCCGGTGCTGGTTGGGCCGTCGGATGATTTCGCAGATTCTTCGTACTTTATTGCCGGTATACGCCTTGCTCGTTTGGCTGCTCGTGTCATCAACTCCATCTACACGCGAAAACCGCAGCAAAAGAGCTTGTCGCAGCGAGTGCAGGAGGCGCTGAGGGATCTTCGTGCTTTTGTCGAGGAACTGCCGGCGCATTTGCACATTGAACCTACTGACGCACCAGAGCCAAGTCCCAAGCCTTTGTCGTTACATTTGTACTTTAATCAGGTGAGTATCTCATCCACGGACGCATACATGTCTAATCGTGCAGGTCGCCATCACCGCCACCCGACCCATTCTCCTCCATGTTCTGAGAACTCACGTTGCGGCGTGGGGCACACAACCAAGAACGGAGCCTCAAATCCCCTCTTCGGCAATCTCCCTCTCTGAAGCCTGCGTACGATGCGCTCGCCACTCATGTCGTCTTCTCATCGACTGCTGGATCGACGGCTCCTTTGCAACATTCGACTACTTCTACACGCAGTATCTCTTCGCCGCGGCCACCGTGCTCGCCATCTCCAGCTTGATCGATAGCAAGGAGTGCCGCAGCGACAAGGAGCAATTCGAGTCAGCAGGACAATTCCTCGCGCAGCTGAAAGAGAACGGAAACTTTGCGGCCGAGGAGTTTTGTCGTCACATGGACGCTATCAAGGTGTGCATGACGGCTGTTCGGACACGCAGGGCCCAGTTTGCCATTCCGGATGCGAATCTGATTCATCTGGATGCCATCGACGTTGGGCCTCCGCTGACGGGGGCGAATCCTACGGCTGGGATGGCCCTGTCGGAGCCGTCGTTGCAGGAGATTCTGTCGCAGCCGGTGCTTGACTTGCAGTTTATTGATGCTTCGATGTATCATGATGGATCGCAGGGGTTGTACTGGCCTGATATTAGTCCTGAGAGTTGGACTGCGAATGGGTGGACGCCAACTGGATAGATGCTGAGATGTCAGCAGATCAAGGCGATAAGCGCACTGTTGTAATATTGGGCTTTTGTCAATTGCGAGCTTTCCTCGCATAGCATGTTTACTGGCATCTTCAGTTCTTGTAGAAACTTGTTATTTCTCTACTTGTCTCTGATTGTTTTCTACCCGTGATTCCTTGTCGCGGCAGGCGAACGTGCTCTTGGCATCTCGCTTTAATTTAAATGGCGTTATAACGCAGTTTCTTAGTTTGGAGAAGAACACACAATTGGCATGTCGCTCATCAACGGCGACTTAGAACAACGGCTGCATGGCTGACAATAATCAACAGCCATGTGGCTATGACATACTACGATCCTGTCAGCTTCTTCCTTCACACATACAACTCCGAACAATAGAGGAGAGCAATCCACTAATGTTGAAACTCCTCTATTTTGTCTTTAGAAAATGAAAGACGACAATAAAGGCAAAATGTATTGGGAGCGACCTCGAGTTCTGATGGCCGGTTGGCTATGTTGACCCACCAAAAGCGTCGTTTGTGGGTCATTTAGAATATCCACTGAAGTTATGTTTGGTAAATAGCATGACTACCTCAATATCATAAACAATCAAAATGCTGGCCGCCCAGGCCTTTAAAATGACCGAAAACTCATTATCCACACTATTCAGCAAGGGATTACTCTAAAATCAAGTCAACTGATTTACTCTTAGTGGTGTTTCGACTGTGGCATATGTCAACATTGAGCGCTCATATGTCTAATCCTTAGCCAGCCACAGTTTTACAGCCTAGTCACTTGGAACGGGGTTGTTGGAGACACATTCATGGACAGCCTGTCTCTGACCTTGGCTTCTACACCATGGCAGTGTCTGTTTTTTTTTGTTTTTTGTTTTTTTTTGTTTTTTTTTTTTTGTTTTTTTGCAACACAGTTGGCGAATCGTCATTTCTGCACGCATAAGATCAGTTCCCGAAAGGTAGTGCAAGAGGACTGGAAAGCTGACGACTTCAACAAGTGTATTGAGAGGCTGCTAACGCATAAGGCCACACTTTATCGTCTCTAGGGGAACTCTATGCAAGACTTTTACGGTACACTGCATTCTGTTTTTTAACATTGTCACCACTTGAAAATTTATCGTGACTCATTGACCAAAAGATGAGACATTCAACTTGGTCGTGTCAAATTATGAAGCAACAACCCAAAGTCCTGATAAGAAGAAACTGCGAGTATACAGAGAATTGGTGAATTATACTCGAAAGTTGAGTCATACAATACTCGGGTGCTATTCATTAAGCTTACCAGACATCCCCCTAAAGCTTTATGCCGAATTGATGCAGCTGTCGAACATCGCTGCTTTTATTCTCCGACGAATCTGGTCGTGTGGTTTCATGGCCACATGGCCATCGCTTTGTTGTGGAGTACACGACTGGGACTAAAACCTTTGCTCTGCATCTGGTACGTATGGTTTGGTCCAATTGTCTGAGGAAATAGAACGATTTCTTTGCCATTTTCTTCCAAAATGCAAACTGTGAACACTTTGAGTCACGCATTCGGCTCGCGCCGTTCCGTGGCCCAGTCCGGTCGCATGTGGCGGGGCCATGTTGGGTTTTCGATGCCACAGCCACAGCCACCGGAGTGAGTATGAACAACATCAAGCGCTTGTTCTGTTCCGATTCTTGAATCTGATGTCTCACAGGGCTCTTGAATTCTCCATTGATTCTTGTCACTATTGATAGGTTCATGTTTCAGACATGATCCATTCAGCGTCGGCTTGAAAAAATCCCTCCCGTGACATGCTTACCCTAGACACACTAATCCACGACCATACTCACAAACCACAATTTCATATGAGGCCGGTATAAACTTCTGTTCCGTGTTTCGACGTTCTCTAGATACCATATGTTACAGCTAGGGTTATACGTCGTCTGTTCTATTTGGCGTCATCGGTTGATCTTCTCAAGCCAATTTCATTGAGGTTTCATTCAAGACTTGGAATTTGTCGCTGGTTATACTTATGCTCCAACGGGATGAGAGACTGCCCCCCCTTGGCCGTTCCACCAGAACCACATTTCAGACAACTAGGAGAACAACGCTTTGCAAAACTCAGTTTAGAAGTGGGAATAAAGAATGTATTGAAAAATAGGAAAATATTAAAAAGATGTATCTTCTGCTCTAGTAAGTCACGCTACCGATTCGTAACGTCGTGACACTTTCCTAATTCATGGACTACTTTGGGTCCCGATCCGTTCGCCGGTTCTTCTTCTCTTAGGCGTTGGACTTTCTCTTCTAGTAGCGTGGCGGATATTGGGTCAGCAGGTACTGAGATATCTAGTAAACAAGTCCGTTTTGGTGAGGGGTCTTACAAAAGCTACTTTCTAATATACCATGTTGACGTAGTGGCCTCTTCACTTTAGTTAACTTTGACCTTCTTTCTCTTTCGTAAGTGCAAAGGATTTACTTTTTCCTTGCAGTGTGATCTCGCAACGGCAAACCAATGATATCATTGTTTGGTCCGGGTGGTTCTGACGTCAGACTATCAACCAATGACACTAAAGTCTCAAGTTCGCATAGAATCTGTTAGTACAGTAACAATCCTACAGTAACGCCAATAGTTATCTTAATGTTAATTCTTATATCCTCCAAGCCATCAGTTCTTAATACGTGATGAGTCTGAACACGGACATTTCACATTCCAAAGACAGTTGACCTACGTCATCGACCCGCCTGCGTCCTTACGTCATGCCCGTCAGCTTCCAGCCTTCGTATATCTGATGCTCGCACAACAAACACGAGCTTGCCTGTCTTGATTCACAATCCACACACAATGGCAGAAGTCGCAGCTGGGGTCATTGCCGCAGAGCAGGTCATCTCGACCGGAGTCGAGGTTGGAGCAGCAGCGACTATCGCGCGCCCGACACAGCCACTCACGGCCGTCTTGAGCCAGATCGCGTCGACTACAGAGAAGGACAACTCGTATGTTTATCCGAACACTCTTTGAAGCGAAACTAACGGTGCTATAGGCTCTCACTCGCTCGCTCTCATCACACCGTCACTGTCATCGACAACAAAGCCTACATCTTTGGCGGCAAGAAACAAGACGGCAAACTCTGCAACAACGACGTGCACGCCATTTCCATCCTAGGAGATCAGCAGGGCGAAGGCGAGTACGCATGCTACCCAGCAGTCGGCGACGATGGCATTATCCCACCCCCTCGAGTGAACCACGCAGCCTGTGTCCGCGGTGACACGCTCGTCATATTCGGAGGTCAGAACGCCGAGGGCGACGCAGCCGACGATGAGTTCACCCTGTGGACGTGGGAGCCCAAGGCTGCTCGATGGGCGACAATAACTGCAGCTGGAAAAGCACCCCAGTCCCGATCCGGCCACCAGATCTTTTACGACGCGACCAAGGACAACCTTATTCTGCATGGAGGATACGAAAACGGCCAGCGCACGACGGCGACCTGGCTGTTTGACTTCACGAAGCGTCTTTGGCACGAATTGCCTGATGCGCCCGCAACTCCTCTGACCGCGCAGTTCGTTGAAGGCACTCTCTACTCCATCAGCGCAGACTCGGATATCCATGGATCGGTGCACTATATCAAGCCCGGTTCGATTCAAGATGAATCCCTCGAGACGATGCCGGAATGGTCCACGGTAGAATTCCCCTCAAACCCCCTCGTGCCCGGCCCTCGTCCACGTGTAGGCAGTGCCTTGATCCCCGTCACCACTGGTCTTGGACGACGATATCTCGTCTATCTCCTCGGAAGCCGCCAAGACGCCGAGATCGCATCGTCAGACAAGACATACACAGAAGACCACCCCTTCTACTCGGACATGTGGTCACTGCAGCTTCCGTCAGATGGATACAGCGCGACGCGTGTCAAGGATGCCATCCGCGATACTCTCCCGTGGGTCGAGTCGGGTTCTTTCAGCTGGCATGAGCTTGAGATTGCGCCGGCTGAGATGACGCAGGAGGCTGGAAAGGTGCATCCCGGGCCGCGAGGGTTCTTTGGGGCTGATACGTGTATGAATGGGAAGGGAGTTTTGCTATGGGGTGGGGTCAATGCGAAGGGTGAGACGGAGGCGGATGGTTGGCTTTTGAAGATTTCCTGATCGAGGGTACCAGTCCCTGAGTTGTCTTTATCAAAGTCACGTGAAGTTTTGGAAGCGAATAAAATCAAGAGTTTATCAATGGACATTGTCATCATGTTTTGTCTAAAATAAACCAATTTGGTTGAGCGGTATTGTGAGATTAATTTCTAGCTTCATGTTCTGTTCAATTCACCATCACGATTGCATATCGTCACCTGACGTGTTGATGACGTACCAAGTCTAGACAAGTAAAACTGGCATATCGCCACATATTCCACCCGACTTCGTTTGCCCATCAACTTCTCAAATTCTAAAGTTCTTTGGCTTACAATCATGAAACGCGCACTCATCAGCTCAACACTACGGCCAAACAGCCGCATAAGAGCCTTGCACACAATATCCCCACACGCTGCGCCAAACCCAACCAGGATCGACACAACCCGATCGACAAATCAGCAGAAACCAAGCAAAGAACCATCAGCCGATAACACTGTCAAAACTACTCGCCACAACAAGACTAGCGCAGAGCTAGATCAGGAACTGAGGGAAAGGCTGGAGTCACTGTCAGGAGAAGGTGGCGGTGCTGGAGTCGAGTATGAGAATGGGAGAGCTGAAGGACTCAAGAGAGGTGTCAAGTCAAATATGTTTCGGGTGATATAGGACTGGAGAAGAGGTTTGGGTAGTCTGTTAGCTGTAACACGATGTTGAGCAATGGATTCTACACATCAAAGCTGCTAGTCTTCAAACCGTTAATTTCCCTCGCCCTGGTCTATTAGACTAATCTCATCTCATCGACACACCTACACACAGACCCAAATAGTTTCACTCCGCTGAGACCCTTCGTGGTGTAGAAAATGGTATTCAAATACCAGAGGTACGCTTACAAAACGTATTTCAGGTTTCATTAGTGACATGCAGTGATCTTAGTTCTTTGTTGAAAGTACCAACATTGGAAGCATCTAGCATCTTTGGACCTTCACGAGCCTTGAGTATTGGGAATTTGGGTTACACGTATGATAGAAGTTTCATTTTCGCGGTATAGCTCTCTTCTAAGATCTATCCAGTCTCTTAACTTTATGGTTTACGTTTAAGCTTAGTCTCTCATGAGTATGATATAAAGGGGCATTTTAATAGGCGAATTAAGCGCCAGAAGATCTTTATTATAGGCTATGATTTAATATAAATAACAGAAATATTACTTCCCTTGCACTACGTAGTAAAGCTTTAGTTTTATAAGCGTTATAATAAAAAGAATTAACAGTCTAACATTAGTTTAAATAGTTATTAAATTAATAGTTATTTTAAACAGACTTTTATAATCTATATTATCAAGAAGGTTCTATAGCTGGATAGGATTTATCAAGTTACTTCTCTATAACCAGTTATATATGCCTGTTTGGGTCATGCCGATCAGAATCCAACCCGGTTCACGATCGCTCGCGCCGAAGTACACGTCGAGAATCGACGGTACAGGGAGCGAGGTGTGATTTTGTACATAGTTCATTGCTTCGGCTTCTCTGCGAAGTCGGTACGTATCGCCATTTTCGCGGAAGGCTTTTGAACGCTTGCTAGTAGGTTCCGCTTCGCCATGAGGTGCGGCGGTAGACGTGGTAGCCATTGTCTGACTCATAATACGTGAATGTAGATGCACAAGTTTTGGGGGAGAAACACACACCAGCGATGCTAAGAGGGGTGCGATCCATTCAGCAATTGGCTTATGTCAGCAGGAAAACAAATTACTGAACATTGTATTTTACGGTGAGATTTGATTATCGCGTCCATCAAGTTAGACTTAATTAGAAGTATATAGCAAAATATAGTAGAAGGCCAGCTCACCACCTCCCATCTTTTCACCCCTCGCTTTCCTCACTCCTTGGCATCTCAAAACTGTCAAACACCGCCGGTTACTCAGGCTTCCTACCCCAGATAAAATACACCGGAAGGTAAAGATGGATACCAGGATCAGAGAGATCCTTCTTGACCTTGGCCATGAACACCTGAATCTCCTCATCGCTCCAGCCAAGAACACGCGAGAAGATACCTGGAGTATATGAATTGATGACCTGTGCCTCCTGCACAGACTGGAAATTTCCGATCTCCTTGAGCTTGGGGTCTTTGGGCCAAGGGCCGATCGGAATCTTTGTTCTTTAGCACACAGTTCAACCGAGATGAAAGTCAACTCACCTTGAGAATAGTTTGCTCGACATCCACAAAGCCCGCCTCCTCCATCTCCTTTTTCCACTCAGGAGCGATATTCAACGGCTTCCCGAATTTAATGGAACCTTCTACAATCGTCTTCATCCAGAGCAGCGCGTTCTCGGCCTTTTCGCGGGTGTTGTCGTCGGATTTGAAATCGGAGTGGACGGCTTGCATTTCGAGATATCCTCCAGGTGTCAGGCTGCACAGAGCTTGCTGGAAGAACTGCTTGCTGTTGCTAATGCATCCTTCTAATTCTCGAGCGTGGATGAAGTCGAAGGGTTGACGAAAAAGCCACTCTGACTCAAAGTCATCAACTTCGAAGATACAGTTTGGCGGGGTCCTGTAGTCTCTGTTGGTACTTGCATTTTGCATTTCAAGTAGGGTTTCTTACCACTGGGGCTGGATAGGACTCAGATCTGTTCCGAGGACTTCTGCGTTCGGGAACTCACTATTCTAAGAGTTAGTGTATATCCTCCAGTGATTGAAAGGTAATCGTACTCTGCAAAGTCCATAGCCCAAATTCCTGTCCCGGTGCCAAGGTCAAGCACTCGTTGTACCTGATCTCCGATCGGGGCGAGGTAAAGCTTTCCGCCGAGAGCCAAGCGATAAATGTGATGACCCAAATCCATGCGATCCTGTTCTTCTTCATCGTTTGGCTAGATCTCAGTCAGTACGGTAAATTTCATAATGGGTAATCTGAACTTACGACCAAGTACGCTCCGTCGCGAAAAGCATGGTAGCGGCGTCCATTCTAAGGAATAGTCAGTTGGAATTCAGCAACTGACCTGACCTGCGCAAAGCGCACCTCATACTTGTAGTTCAAGATACTGGAGTTGAGAGATGTCAGGTAGCTTGATCCTTGGCTTGATAATAGGTTAGCGATGGCATTTCGCGAAGGTCATCAACACCCACTTGCTGAGGAACGCAGAGTCGTTGCTTAAAGAAGCGACAGCCTAGGCTGAATTAGCCAGTGTGTTTCCGACAAAGCCAAGCGTGAAGAAATCCGCACATCTGCCTGTAGAGGGTTCTCGGTAGGCTTTAAAATACCCAGCCCATAGGTATCTATAAGTACCCATTTAATAGGGGTAGGTACCTAGAGATACCTATTTTA